>PVIH01002986.1:26361-172377 GCA_004025045.1 Sigmodon hispidus
GGAGGAGGAAGAGGAGGAGGAGGAGAAGGAGGAGGAGGAGGAGGAGGAGGAGGAGGAGGATTTAGCTGGAACCATAGCTTCATAAACTAGGCGCCACACTAGTGGAGAATGCATGACCAGGTCCATGGTGATGGGAACATGGGACTATGGCCAATAACTTCACAATAGAAGATAGGAAACAGTTCAGACTGGAACCAAAGCTATGCCACATTTAAGGTTTGCCACCACTGATCCACCTCTGCTATATTGACTCCATGTTCCAAAATTCTGCAGCCCCCTAAAACACTTTCACCAGTTGGGGACCAAGAAGATAAGGGCATTCACTTTTGAACCACAGTGAGGTGAACTCATTTTTGTCAGAGGACCATTCCTTAGATGATGAACATGATCCCATGAAACCATTAGCCCCTTTGTGAAGGCAGTTTTTATGATTCAATTACTACTTGGGTTCCTCTCAACACATCTGCTCTGTGGATGGGATACAAGCACATGAACCTTGTGGGACACGCCCTAAACACAGCACATGCCAAATATTCAAATCAATACTAACTACCCCAAACATCTTTAGCAAGAAATAAATCAGACTTTAGCTTCTGATGTGTTTGTTACTGACAGGTATTTCAAGTCTCGAGATGAAATAAGTTTGTGTTTGGCCTTTTCCATGGAGACATGATTACTCACAGAAAGCTGACTGGCAGAGAAACACTTCTCTTCACCTGCACTCTTGTCATTTTATGAAATTTTTTTAGCCTCAATAAGAACAAGCTTTTGAACATCTTTCCATTCCAGCCACTTAACCCATGTCTACAATGTCCTGACTTTGAATATGCCCCTGAATCTCAGAGTGACAGCACTGTATGGCTCCACCTGCCATTATTCCTGTGTAGGACATGCTACTGGCTCAGCATCATCCTTTCTCATGGACCAGGAAGCTGTAGATGCTCCTGCAGGGAACACTGTGTGGGAGGCACAAGGCGGTTCATATGGCTTAAGGGTCTCTTAAACTCATGTTGCAGGAAGGTTTCAGTAAGGTTTGCTGCTCTTAAGGTGCTGTTATCATTATTTAAAAACCCAAAGCTGGGGCAATGATACATGGATAGAGTGCTTTCCACATATGCATGAGAATTGCAGTACATATATCATTATCACACATAAAACCCAGGCAGGCATGGTGACCATCTGAAACCCCAGGCTTCTGAAGACGGCAGCAGGTATATCCCTACACAAGCTGTCTCAGTACATGAGTCAAAACTGGGAGATCTGGGTTCAGTGAAAGGAAGGACCCAATTCAATAAAGTGGAGAGTAATGGACAAGTCACCAACATGAACTCTGTATTTTCACATGCACACACACGTAAACACACATCTAGGTACACATATACATAGACGCCACAATTCATACATGTGCAAAACACACAAAACAAAACAAATACTAACACATAAAAAACTGAACAGTGTAAGAGCTGTATGTGAGTTAATGCAAATTGTCAATTTGACAAAAAAGAATAGCTTGGGAAAATGTCAGTGAAGGATTGTTTACATTGGAGTGATCTGTCAGCCAATGGCTGTCTAATATGTGGGAAGATCCAGTACACTCAAGGTTATGCCTCCTTAGAATGGGATTCTGAACTGTATAGGACTTAGAAACTGAGCTAAGCAGAAGAACAGGTGTGCAGGGGAACAGGTGTGCAGGGAAACAGGTGTGTAGGGAAACAGGTGTGCAGGGAAACAGGTGTACAGGGAAACAGGTGTACAGGAGGACAGATGTGCAGGCAAGCAGAAGCAGAAGAGCAGGAGCAGGAAAGCATGCATGCATCTCTTTTTTGCTCTTAGCTGTGGCTGTGAGAAGACTTAGCTATTTCAAGTTCCTGCTGCTTTAACTTTCCTGCTATGATGGGCTGTGAATTATGAACTGTAATAAACTCTCCCCTGAGTTGCCTTTTGTTGGGTGTTTTATCATAACAATGGAAGGGAACCAGGACAGTGTACAAAGACAATCCTCCTCCTGGTCATTCCTGACATTTTCCCACAGGTTTTTCTTGATGTCTACATCTTCTTTCAGCCCTGGCCCACAAGGAGAAGACAATGCATAGGGAGCAGCCTTGAATGTGAACATTCCTGTTCTTCCATTTTCTTTTATTATCCCAACAGCAACATGTTATGAGCACTTTCTGAATCTCACTTTTTTGCATAATGTAATCCTAGGCATTGGTTTATAATCATATACAAGTCAGGTTATTGTTTTTATTATAATTTTGTTTATTTGTTCTGTGTGGTGGAGAGGCATACGAATGCCATAGCATGCTATGCGGAGGTGTGAGGAAAACATACAGGAGTCTCTTCTCTCCCTACAGGGTGTGGATCCTGCTATTCCTTTAGATTATCAGACTTGACTGAAAGAGCCTTCACCCACTGAGCCATATCTCCAACATTACATCATTGTTTTCCATGGCCACATAATTCTCATAATTTATTATAAGAATGTAATTGCATCAGTTAGGAGTTCTTTATGAGGGCAAGACTACTACTCTGAGTGAGATGGGGCATGAGAGCTGAAGCAGCCAGGACTCATAAGAACCAGTAGCTGATGTGAATCTGGCAGCCCAGAATGGGGGCTCCATCTGCAAACTGCAGGGTCAAGATTGGCCACATAGTAGAGAGATGGTCCATAGGACGCTCTGGAACCACTGTGGGTAAGAAAAAAATAACCACTTTCTGGACATCTTTACTGATGGCCATTCAGAGGGCCTGTAGGCAACTAAGCTGGTGGGCTTGGCTATGGAGTTAACATGTGGCCAACATCCTTTGTTTGTGTCCAAGGATGTCACTGGAAAACAAAATGCCTGAAATAAAACTGATCAGCTGGGCAACATATGTATTTATTTTCTAGATAATACTAAATTTCACTTCAAACAAGCTGTATCAATTCATATTCCTGTCAATTATGCATTAAAATTGAGATTACCTAACATACACATCAGTAGAACACATTGTCTTACTTAAAAACTTAAAAACAAACCCTCAGTTTGTAAAAACAACAGAATATATCATTATGGTCTTAATCTATATTTCTTTTCATAAGATGTATGTTTAACATCTTTTTAAAATGTTAAAATCATTTGTATTTTTGTCTTGCTGACTGCATTTGCAATTTTCTATTGTACTCATTTATCAGTCCTTACACGTTTAATATGAGTTCACTGCACATTTGGTAACTTTATCTAATATATGGAAAGTTTGCTCTGCGGTTCATTTATCATGTTTTCTATTTTGTCTGTGTAGACATTGATTTTTATGATATCGCACCCATAACATTTTCTGTGCATGAGTTTGCTCTTACTGTCTTGAAAAAAAGAAAGATTGTTGGTTTTACTGTTAACTTGGCACAAACTATAGTCACCTAGGAAAATAGAACCTCAGCAAGTCTGTAGGACCTTCTTGATTGCTAATAAGTGTAGTACGCCTGACCAACTGTGGGTGGCGCCATCCCTAGTAGGTGGCTCTGGGTTGTATAAAACAGTGACTGAGTATGAGCCAGAGGAACCAAGCCAGTGAGTAGCTGTGGCCTGATTCAAGTTCCAGTCTTGAGTTTACATCTTGGTTTCCCTCAATGATGGAAGGTAACATATGAGCTGAAATAAACCCTTTTCTCCCCAGATTGCTTTTGGTTATAGTATTTATAACAGAAACAGAGAACCAAACTAGATTTCTATTCACCAATGAGGAATACAGATTTATAAAAGTTAACTAGACTATAGAAGATTATGTGCTGAATGGTTGTACCCACGGGGATCTCCACAGGAAGCAAGTGGAACTGTTAAATTTGGTATTAAAGGACATTTAATAATAATAATAAAACAACCAGTGTTCTAAGGTGTGGAGATAATGTAGGAAAATGTACAAGAACTTGTCTTCCCCCGACCCCAGAGTAGTGGTGGTGGCAGAACTCCTATGTCACATATGACGAGAGCCCAAGGATGTTGTGGTTATGGAATATAGAGGGAAGTTTTAGCTGATGGGAAATGGGACACCAAAGAGCATCTGAAGAGGGACATAAAGAGATCACAGCATCCCTGCATTCCACTGAGGATGAGGTGTGTCAATGGCCTTTCATTGCAGGAGGAAATAAAGGCAAACCAACTAAGTGATTCACTTTGATCCTTTCTCCAAAACCACAAACACATCACCTTGAGAGACAGGTAGCAAGTAAGAACTGACAGATGGTTATGACAAGAGCAACATTTTTGTGCTGACATAGGCTCTAAATATTATTTGGGAGCAGGTAAATTATTTTTAACTCCTCCTGATTACTTCTGGGGAAATAAACATCACCTGATTCTCAGGGTATGAGAAGAAAAAGATGAATACACTTTATTGTGCATGAACAGTAACATGTACATGAAGGAACAAATACAACCAACTGATCATTTGATCCTTAAAATTAAAGGCACTGGTGGAGTTAAGTCAGCAGGATGTGCCATTTTTAATAGCACTGGATGTGGCACTAGAATTTTGGCATTTTCCTCTCCCATCCCATTAATGTCATCTGGAAGCATAGTGCATACAATGAACTCTGTTACTTAGGAGACCCATAGAAGACTGAGACTCAAAGGTAAATATTGAAGCCAACTCTCAGATAGAAATCACATCAACAGAAGTCAGAAGTATGTATGCATATGCTCTAGAATAAAAGAAAACTGAAGGATAAATCCCAGTCATGATAAATCAACTTCAGTCTCTGAAAACTTCCTTAAGTGAGTCATATGCAAGGTGAAGTAGTGTGGAGGAAACCACAAAGAAGGCTGTTGAATTATTGCAATGGGGACCTAAAATTTCAAATCAGGAACAATAAAGGAAAATTATTTCAAAGTCTTTTGCTGTTAAATTTTAATTCCAAGGCATTTCTTCTTAGAGAAAAATAGACACAACATTATCTAACATTTAGACTTTCAAGATAGAGCACAGTGTTACATTAAAGTGAATTTTGGCCTCAGCAGTAAGGTCAGCTGAAAAGAATAGACTCATTTTGTAGACTGGTGGGGTGGCAGAAAAGTTCTTTATAAAATGGGAATTGTAAATGCGAGCCTGGAGTTTAGGTTGATGGTAGATACTGAATATTTATCTCCTTAGATTTCATTTTTATTTTTGATGTATAAATGAGGAGGATAGTGAGGGTGGAAATTAGGTAAAAGTTGTAATATTTGAGAAACTCAAAAATATATCTTACTAAGTAGTGGGTAGGGAGCTAAATTGTAGAGGAATATGCAAAACAGAGTGTAGAAGAAAATCCAGAATGGAGCTAGGGAATAACTGGAGGGAGAATACTTGGTGACCAGATAACTGCTTTGGTGTCATATAGGATCTTTCAAATTTCAGTCTACTTCATCCATGTCACCAAGTGTGGTTATAGAACTGTTAATATGTACTTAGTATCTACCGACTGCCCATAGACCTGTAGTGATGACTCCTTTTTTATTTCTGGTATTGTTTCTTTACACATTTTTCCCTTTGTTAGCCCAGTGAGAAGCTTATAGAAGTGATCACATGGCTTTTTAAGCTTTTGTCAGGTTGTGTGCCACAGTCTTCTTAAATTCGGTGGTTATTCTTTCGCTGTCTTCTGACTTTCCTGTAGTTTCCTACTTGACACTCTTTCCTTGAAATGATGATGCCGCCATTCCTCCTGAATCCTCTTGTCCTTCTCCTCCTACCCATGCCAACTGTAACCATGTACTTAGGGATGTACATCTTTCCTACATGAACCCTTTCATTTGATGTCCCCCAACCCCTTCCTGTGCTCTAGGCTTTCATAAAGTCCTTGTTCTTGTAGAGTCTGGGCTGTTTCTCTGAGTCTCAGACTAAACCAGTAGATTACCAGGGATTCCCCCCACAAAGTACCTCATAAACTCTTTAGAATCTACTTCTCCCTAAAATTACTTCTTCTCTACTATCCTTTAGATATTGTTCTTCCCTCAACCTGAGACTAATTCAAAGAATGAATCAACCCCAGGGTTTTATCTGGTATTTACAATTTATGAAACAGGTCATCAGTAAAGTGACAGAAACATGAACCCAAATATTATATGTTAGATTTTTTTCTTCATGCATAATAATAATAATAATAATAATAATAATAATTGTGTAGTGTGACACACTCTTTTCAACTTTAAACTTTTTCCCCAGTAGTAAACTTTTCTTATAATTATGGGACTCAGACAATTCAGACAGAGCATCATGGAAACACCTCAGAACTGTTTTAAATTTGGAATATGCAAGCTGACTTCCAGTTTTAATCCCATTTCCCAGAATATTTTTGAAGATACTTTACTTGATGGGAAAACATTTGCGTGTGCATTCGAGGGCATGAGGAAATTTTGTAGAGAAAGGCTGAATGCTAAAATGACTCTGATAATTTCACCCTTTCTTTCTTTAGAGAGGTAAAGTGTTTTCATGAGGCTCTTTTGTGGAGAGAGATTAACTTCCACTTCCAACTTTCTATTTACAGAGACCTTCAGACCCTGATATCCTGTTGCAGCAAAGCCGGTAATGGGCTAATGTCATAGCTTCATTTAGGGTTAATAACATTGTCTGAGTAGGAAAAGCTCCAGAAAAAAAAATGGAAAGAGAAAATTCTCTAGGTTAAGTACACTTAGAAGTATTACCTGTTAGAAAACAGAAGAATGCCTTTTGCAGAGGCATTTTTTTTTTCCTTAAAAATGAACACTGTAGAGCCAAAAGCATCCTTTCAATACATTCATTTACCAGAGTGGTTGATTATATTGATTTTTTTTCCTCCACAAATTTCAATCAAAATAATGTGTTTTTAAAGTAGTACTTCATAGTCTTAGCACTGTTCTTAGGATCCAGAATATCCTTTTTATCTCCCTGACATGTGTCAGCAACAGCTATATTAAAACTCCACATTTTAATCTTCCTGAATTCAATTCTCTTGACAAATTTCTTCTTGCTGGGTGCCTGCAGTTCGGACTTCAAAGGAAGCTTTTCATGAGTATGGAGATAAATGGCAGCAGAATCAAGGAGGGATTGGGCCAGGTAATTCTGGCATTCCCCTTTGCCTTCTATCCACTAAATGTTGGGAGAGCAGCTCATGATGCATCTCCATAGACCTTCTAGAAGAAGCTGTGTCACAGAAAGGAGAGGTCACAAAGTGACTCTTACATGCCACCCAACCTTTTCCCATCCATTCTTGAGATGGAAAATCTGCAAATTAAAAATAGTAGACTTAATAAACTATTGGACCCCATTGCTGGGCTGGTGCCTAAGAAATGAAACTCGGGGTTCTCTTTCTTTAGGGAAGTAAGTACATTTACTTTCTGAGGCTATCAGTCACTGGGGGGTAAAGAAGGACCAGCAAGTCTATTAGTGCAGACAAGAGCATCTTCTGGGCTATACCTATCCCCCCCTCTCAGGTTCTTGTCTTGGACACTTGGTATCCACCAATTAAAGCTTCCCTTTCCAGAGCTCCAATCTCTTGACTGGTTCTCCAATGAGAAGAGATGAACTGTAGCATCTTCAGAAGGTTGAATAACTCTGGTCTCCTCACAAGAAGAACAAATGGCACTGGGATGTAGGACATTTGAGGAGTGGAAGGAGGGAATGAATCCAGGAGAAGCAGCTGAGCCAGGGTGACTGTGCAGGAAATTTTAGACATGAGAGATACTCATTTTATCCATACACCCTTCTATCTATCAGTTGTTAACTCTGTGTCAAAAAACAAAGCCCTCCCCGCTTCCTGAGAGTTCACAGAAATGATATCTAGCAGCCAGATCCAGTAAGCGTGTTCTGGCTAGTGCTCCCCGCAGGACCCTGTTTGAGTGAATAATAAAGATGTGGTGATGTAACACATCAATTCACACTGTTCAAGTTTAATTCCCCTAAAGTGACCATAAGCTGGGTCCTAATGAAGAATTGCAACACAAAGTGTGGCTGAAGTTTCTGCTTGGACTCAAATTTCCTTATCCTCAGGATGAGCACATAAAATGATGTGCTGATCCAGGCTGTCTGCTTCCTGCCACTTTTACAACGTGCCTGCTGATGGTGCTGATTTGGACTGTTCAGTAGAGAACGTCCTACCCTTGGTCAAGAGCATCTTGGGACTTCGTGTGATTTAGTTTGTGAAAAGCATAGACCACTGAACAAAGTACACTTTCATGTACCCTCTCCAGATTCAAATGCTCAAATTCCAACGCACAAGGTGATCGTATTGGGCATTGGGACTATTAGGAGATGATTAGGGCTTGGGATAATTGAGAACTCTTATAGTCTGGGATAGCCACTTGCCTTCCCCTCCTTGTGAGGACATGGTAAGAATGTGATGTGGGACAAATCCTCGGGATACCAAGCCTAGTGCTCCGTGATCATGGGCTTTCAGTCTCTAGAAGTATAAGAAATGGCTGCTGTAGCCAGTTCTTCACATGTTTAGTCAAAGTATCTAGAATAATTAAGAAACCAGATCAACCAACCTCTCTAGTTTTACCTTTTATTTATTGGGGGGGGGACAGGTAATGAGTATAAAATCTTCAGAAGTATTAAATGATTATTATTCTAATTTTATTCTGGTGTGTGGTACAATACAGAACAACTCAGGGGAGTTAGTCTTTATTTGACTCACAATTAACTGCAGATCACACTCTATCACTGAGGGGCGAGGGGGCCAAGTATCAACTACTGGGAAATGTTGAGAATTTTCCAATTCTAAAAAATTACCCTAGTTGACCTAAACAGTAACCTAACTATGAGTAACCAAGATCCATAGGTAAAACTGCCGCGAAAAGATAGCAGTCCACTTGATTCTGTGCATATTCCAGTTTCAAAAGTGCTTTCTGCACACAGCATAGTAGACAGGAGATTGGGACCGCTGGATGTCTCAAGTGGTACAGCCACAATGCATGCCAGTCTACTTCATTGTTTCCAAGGGAATTTGTTAACAGCCTTTAAAATTGTTAGAAAAGACTTTTGAAAAAAATTGTAACTGAACTTTAAATTAGTTTATTAGAAATACAGTATTTTTACTTGTGCAAATAGTGTATGTACATATGTGTGTGCAATCATATATGGCTGTACAAGTGACCAGAGGCCAGAGGAGGGCATCCACGTCCTACTCTGTCATTCTCTGCCTCAGTCCCTTGAGATGGGTTCTCTAACCAAACCTGAAATCTGCCAAACTAGGTAGGCTTGCTTACCAGTATGTGTCCAGGGTCTGCCTGTCTCCATTCTCCTTACAGACACACCTGGCCATGCCTACCTTTTTTTAACATGGATCCAACCTGGTGTCCTCGTGTGTGTAGCAATGTTCTTCTTCACTGAGGCAACTCCCAGACTCTAAATGATCTTTATTAAATAATAGAACTGTATATTCTCCTTCAAGTAAAAGCTCTATATTATTTTTGTTCAGATTTGGGCACCAAAACACACCAGAGCCTCAGACGCAGAAGTGGCAGTCTAGGGTCAAAGTTAAAAGCAGGATCACACCTCTTCTTGTTTACACTCAGTTAAGATTATTTGTAAACTTGCCTGTGACATAACTTGAAGGGCTGAGGGTAGCACAGTGTTTTGTTCCTGTGACTTCTGTCTGGTGTCCCTGGGGAGGGAGCCTCTGCTAGCAAATGGAGATGTCAAGTCATGTCAGGGGAGTGTCAACAGCTGCATATTCATCGCTGTGCCAGAGGCGCCCTCAGACTGGGAGATTTCAATGTTTATTCACAGCAGAGACACTTAATTAATGAGTAGGCCTAATCAGCCTGTCTTATTATGTATGGGACACCAGTGTGGCTGATGTGCAAACAAACCATCCTTGAGGAGCGCTAATTAATAATTCTGAGCCAGGCATTTTGAGAGGCCTTGTCACCCAGCTCTCAGGGGATTGGTAGCATCTCCTTTGCCAGGTTCTCATGTCCTCTGCATGCAAATGAGTGACCATACCAGCAGATCTCCTGTTTATTACAGACTGCACTTACCTTTGTCTAGGTCTTAATAGAGATGGATACACTGAATGGGAAAATTGTTTCTCTTGGGTGAATCACCAATAAAATGCTTTTCTGTCTCCTCACTGAGTACCAGATCTTCTAAGTACAGTAGGAATTGATTTTAGTGGGTGCAAAAATGAATTAAGCTGAATAGTGGTCATTGGACATTCATCATCAGGGGCAAATACTTCAACAGATAACTGATAAGGTTTATCACATAAAATTTTAAACTGGAATTAGGAAGACCACTGAGAGAATCAGAGAGAACAGGATAGGCATGACTGCTAGTAAAGAGGGGCCCTACGGTAGGGAGAGGCTAGTCAGCATCCCAAGGGTGAGCCTGGGTGATGGAGCTGGGTACAGGAGACTCAAATGCGGAGCTTGCAATGTTCAAGTCAGAAATGCTGACATGTGTGCTGAGAAATGAGTAGTAAAACAGGGGGCTACTGTTGGGAAATCCTGGGAGACTTCAGGAGTGTAGCATATCTATCTATCTATTTATCTATCTATCTATCTATCTATCTATCTATCTATCTATCTATCTATCTATCTATCATCTATCTGTTGTAATAGACGTCTGTCCCGGACTTTCTAGTCTTGTCCAGAGGTTTGACTGGCAGTCTGGCAGTCTGGTAGAAATATTCCCAGTCACACAGAGACATACAGACACTTACGTTAATTTTTTGTTGATTGACCTAGGGTCTAGGCAAATAGCATCTTAACTCTCTTATCAGAACTTAATTTATTTTGTTTAGTCATGCGGCTCAGTACCTTTTCTCAGAGCAGCATTTTAGTTTTGTGTGTGTATATCTGCTGCTATTGTGTCTCTCTGGTGGCTCTGTGACATTTGTCTCTGCTCTGAGATGTTCCTGTGTTTTTTTTAGCCTGGTAGCTCCACCCACACTTCCTGTCTGCCTTTAGCCGATCAGCTTTTGTTAAAGCCATAGGCAGGTCAAATATTTACAATGACAGTAAATAGTAGCAACATAGCATAATCCCATTACATCCATCCATCCAACCTTCCATCCATCTACCCATCTATCTATATCATCTATAAAGAGGGTGATTTATAGGCTGTGGTCCAAATAGCTCAACAGTGGTTGTCTACAAATAGAAATCTCAGAATCTAATTGTTCAGTTCATGGGGTTGAATGTTTCAGCTGATCTCTCAGTATAAGCCAGAATCCTAAAGAAGAAGGCTTTCACAGCAGAAAAGGAATGGACTTTCCAGCAAGAGTGAGGGGAGATAAATGTAGAGGGGAAACTTCCTTCTTCTGTGTCCTTTATGTAGGCTGCCAGCATAACCTAAAGTTTATGTCCTACCCAGCCAATTCCACAGCCTTGAAGTCCCTCCCAAACACACAGAAGCTTATATTAATCACAAGCTGTTTGACCTATGACTCAGGCTTATTACTTGCTAACTTTTACTCTTAAACTAAACCATGATTCCATTCACATTTAGCCGTGTGGCTTGGTACCTTTTTCTCAGAGCAGCATTCTCATCTTGCTTCCTCTGTGTCTGGCTGGTGTCCAATCTCTGCTCTTCTGCTTCCCAGAATTCTAGTCTGCTCACCCTGCCTCTACTTCCTACTGTCTAGCTTTTGGCCACTCAGCATTTTATTAAACTAATATTTACAGTGACAAATATTTATTGTAAAAGAGCATGGTCCCACATCAAAAAAGCCCAGACTAAAGGGGGGGGGTCTTTGCACCACAAAAGATTGATGTTGAAAGTGCGCCTTCCCACAGCAAATGATTTAATTAAGAAGCGATCCCTCATGGGTATATCAATCCATTTGGGTTGTTTATTCCAGATATAGTCAAATTGACAACAAAGAATGATCATTACTGAGCAGGGGTGGGGTGGGGGGTGGGCAGGGCTTTGGGGGTTAGGGTCAAGTAACTGTTGGTGCCTGAACCAAGGAAGGGGTCTGTGAGGGGAGTCAGGGTCTGTTACAAGTGCTCCATACATTATACTCTTAATGTTTGTTGACTCTGGCCTTGAAATTTCTATGAGAAGACCTATAGGAAGATCTGTTTCCCATCTCAACTTGAACCTTTCCACTTAAAGTTACTCAGTGTCACCAAATATCTGTTCTATTGCTGGCATACTTAACTGTCTGAAATGGTTACTGGTGTGTATGCATCTCCACCCGCCCCATGTGTGTATGCTGGCATTTAATTTGTGTGTATCTCTGTGTGTATATTCAGAACTTTATATGTTCCTCCCTCCCCAATTTGTGTGTGTGTATCTGTGTGTGCGTATATATGTTACTCTGTGTCCCTCCCACCGTTGTGTGTATTCCATGTGTCTGTCTATATATTTAATCTGTACATATTTCATATGGAAGGCAAAGAGAGTATAGAGATCACTAAGCACCAGTTTGAACTGAAATCCTAAAATTTATATTTGAAATGAATCCCTCAAGTATGCTCATGGCCTTCCTTCTGGATCTGGTAGCCGCTGATCCATGTAAGCACATTAAATATAAATACAATCACATTAAAGATACAGTGCAGGGAGAAATGAACGGCTGCCTGTGGTCTTCCTGAGAGTTTACTAAGTTGGTTCCCACTTAGTTGATGACATTTACATTCACTTCTGTTGGCCATAGTTTGAAATTGACAATTGTCATCATCAACATCTAATTAAGTTATTATCCAACTCCTCACAGATATTCCAACGACACATTTCACACTTGTTATTGCCCAAAGCAGTTCATTTTGAGCTCACTTATGGCTCAGGTTTGTTGTGATTTTAGCACTTAATTTCAGCATCATCATTGAAAGGCAGTCACTAAGTGTTTACTATCACGACAGAATGTACAAAAGGGATGTCGAGTTCCTTCATGTTTTCGTGTAGCCTGTGACTGAGCAGTGATTTTAATCATGATCCAGAAGATGCAGGGAAAATATTGTGCTTCTTATTCTTTAATTGGGGTTATCTGGAGTCTGGTGTTTTTACATGTTAATTGGTAGGAGATGTACACACTTTACAGATGCATTCACAGTTATCCAAGGAGTGTTTTTAAAGAGTGATACCTCCCTATTGTTGAATCTGCTTTACAATTTGCAGTCCACTATACAGCCTCTGTATTTTGTTGTAAACATGTCTTAGAACATTTGCATAGAGTTGCTTCAGAAATGTCTGACAGTCAGGATCAAGGTGGGAAGAATATGCTGTCGGAGTGTGGCACTTCGAATTTAGAATTATTAAAATTTGACTATCAAACATCAGCCCTAGGAATGACAGTTTCTTTTTTTTCTAGTTGTCTTTGAAAAATTCCTGAGAGATATATTTTTCTCCCTTTCAGATTTGGTTCAGAAACTTTTTCCTTTTGCAATCCAAAACTCAAGCATAGTTATAAGAAGTGTCATATAAATGCACTGAGCTATTCAACCATGTTCATTATAGCAGAACTATTTAATATCACGTCATGCCATTTCTGTACTCAGGCTCCAAGAATCTGCTTCCTCCTTCTTCCCTTGGCAGGCCTGCATCTACTTTTCCCTGATGGAAACAACATGCCTCTTCCCCTTTTATAACAGAGCGCTCTTCCCTCAGATCTCTTTTTTGTCGTCTTTTTTATGTTTTTTTTTTTATTTTAAGAGCTATATTTTAACTAATTTCTGTTTTACATCCTGATCACAGTATCACAGATGTCTTCTTGTTACCCTTTTTAAGATGCTGCTATAGTTCTATTGTCCTAACTGCCTCGCTACCTTGTCCTTATAGGACAACATGCCATAAAAAAAAAAAAACAAACATACAACCCATGTCACTTATTATCTAATCCTCCATCTCTGGAAGGGAGCTGATCACTTTCTGATGAAACCTATGGGGTCTGTTTCTTACATGTGTATTAGTAGTGTATTGCCTGGCACATGGTAGGGACTGCCACACTGTGTTTGTTGGTCTGTAGCCTCTCTTTCCCTAAAGAGATAGCATGACCTCCTTCCACATTGAGGTGGACTCTGAAGCAGAGCTATGTCAATCCTCTCTTTCTCAAATTTCTCTCTCCTTCCAAACCCTGTTCATCTTATCACTGGCTTTAGCAAAGCCATACAAATTAATTATAAAACAGACTTAGTGCCTGATGGATTGTATCCTGAAGCTTAATGAAAGGTGAATTCTGAGATCTGGTCATTACAAGAAACCTTGATCTCTTCTGTATTCCCAAACTGGCCATGGTTATCTTGTGTATGTTCAAAGCTAACACTGAGGGAAGGCAATATATGCCATGATAGCGTGAAATAATCAGTGCCATTTGTCACATTTTGTTGGCATAGTCTTTCAGCCACCATTTGTATTAACAGAGAGACTGTGAGAATTTTCTTGATATCTAGAGAAAGAAAGCATAGTAGAGATATGGGCAGGGACTTGTGCATGCCTAAGCCATAGAGAATGCTAGCATCACACAACCAATACCAGTGGACAGCTGGAGAATACTGCCATTCACTGCCCAATATTCCCTGGTTTCATCAGAAAGTGATCAGCTCTCTTCCAAAGATGGAGGATTAGATAATAAGTCACATGAAAAATCTCCAAATTAAAGATAGATCTAAGAATGATGAACTGTAGAGCCCAACACCTGTTTGTATCTCTTACATTGGAATTGATTGAATTGAAAGCATCCCAGCACAGAGCTCCATGCACATCTGTGCATGTACATTTTGCAGTACTGTTGACCACAGCAAGGTTCTGGGATGT
Source organism: Sigmodon hispidus (assembly GCA_004025045.1). Classification (NCBI taxonomy): domain Eukaryota; kingdom Metazoa; phylum Chordata; class Mammalia; order Rodentia; family Cricetidae; genus Sigmodon; species Sigmodon hispidus. Next base: position 41,056 of record PVIH01002986.1, read on the forward strand.
GTATGGATAGGATTGTGCTCCATGTAGCCCATGTAGCTTTATTCCATCATGACAAACAAAATCATCTATGTATCAAGAGATGCGAGTGGAGATTCCCATATTAAGAAAAATAAGCCAAAGTGAGAGAAACATAGTATGTTTTCTTACTTGTGATCTTAGATTTTATGGAGATACATAAAGTCATTCATGTATATGTGTCATGAAAGCAGAAGTGAGGCTGTCCTTGAAAATGGTGAGAAGAGGACCATCAAGAAAGGGAGGAGGAGACAGGAAAAGATGGGGAGAATGAACATGCTCAGAGACTTGATGGACTAGTCTGGACACCACCATGTACAATGAGCACAGGCCACTATATTTAGATAAGGAAACTGTTCAGATTGTATAAAAATATCAGTGATGAGTGATGTCTGTTAGCCAGTCAAAAACTCAGATAGTTTGCAAAGTATTTTCTAACAAATTAAAACATTTACTATGTTTTGCTTTTTTTTTTTTACAGTCACAAATACCTTTAAATATGTATTTCTAAACATGTATTTCATACATTTCTAAACTCCAGTTAAATTAGTCCTGGTAACTAGATTTATGATAAAATGTAAGTTCACTTATGTTTGAGCTGAATTTCTAAAACACAAATGATTTATTAAATTACACATATGTTAGTTTATTGAAACTCAAAACTGAAAAACCCATATTCAGTATAAACTCAAACTTTCTGGACATGACTAGCATCTTGTATTTGCTGTTGTTATTAGTGATGAAGCATCATGCATATTGCTCAGGGCCACCATCTCTGTGGCATTGTGAGTATTAAGTAGAGCCCCCTCCTGCCCTTCACATCCGTGTTGTTTCATAAGTGTGGACCGGAACCTTTGGTTTTCATGGCTTTGTGAGTGTACACCAGTGTTCATACTCTCATGATACCTATACCCACAAGGCAGTCCAGTGTGCTTTGGCATATCTAAAAAGATTCATTTTTATTTTAATATGTGTATATCTTTTTTTGTGTGCATGTGAGTTCACATGTCTGGGGATGTCAGTCTTTAGTTTCCCTTGAAGCTGGAGTCCAGGCAATTGTCAGCTGTTGACATGAATACTGGGAATCCATCTTGGGTTTTGTGCAAGGACAGGGCACACCCTTAACCACTAAGCTGTCTCTCACTTGCACATTTTCATTTGTCTGAAAAGACAAGTAATAGAATTAAATTTAGGAATATCACATTTTCATCAGTGACATTCCTAGAAAAACTGATTTGGAATAATTATTTCAAAGCACTATAAGATCAGAGTTAACCAGCAAGTCCAACTTGATGAGTTAGTAACTTTAAATGTTCTAAGTTGTAGCAAATAATGCTTTGATGTAAGGATTGTCTTTATTATTTTAGTCTTCAAAACTTTCTACAAATGGGGCACTCTTAAGGTGGCTTAAATGCCTCTATGGATGCATTGTTTAAAACCACTGACCACAGTTTCAGTTGCAGGACCTTGCGTTAGGACCCTAATGCCTATGTGAGCTCAGAGATGCATCTACGATATGAAGCTTTAGAGTTCTGAGGTTCTTTGTGCACCAGCCCCTTTTACACAGGTATGCATTAGGCCTGTATGCTTGTCTACATGCACACATATGTTTGGCTGAAGTTCTGCATGTGTATAATGACTGTGCCATCTCATATGATGTTATTGTGTTCAGAAACAGACTGTCGGTACTTCTCCAAAGGTACCCCTCCTTGTAGTGTAACAGATATGAAAATTACTGAATATTTACACAGAAATGTAGACTTTATCAATTGTTTTCCTGCTGTTTTCACACATTTTGTCAAGTATCGCATCTATAGAGATGCTCATTCAACAGGAGTTTTCTGAAAGAGATGGTTTCCATACTGATTGCTTTATCAGAGTTGAAATAACATTTTTTTTAACATCATACATGTGCACCTGCAATACTGAAAACAAACTTCACCAAGACAGAAGCAGTGTGTTATATTTTTCTCCAAAAGTTCATTAACAAATGCTTACACACTTCTCCTCATACATCGGTGTGAAAGATACAGCTCCATCCAGGTATCACTACACCACATGTCCTCTGGCCACCACACATGTCCTGGCCCCATGTCACTTTTTCTTCCTTCCTGTGTGCTCATCTTCTTGGCCTGACTAAGCAGCTGCGCAGATTCCAGTGTGAGCCACTGGTTTTCATTTGCTTACCTCATGCACACATTCTTACATTTACATGTATCAACCAAATCCTGAGCAGAGGATTTACCTAGTATTGAAAAGGAACTTCTCAGTATCTCGGTTGTCTTCCTAAAGATAGGATTTATTTAATACCTTCGCTTTGAGGCTGCAGGAATATTTCTGTCTTTCCCAACTGTGGAACTCTTTGCTGCCTTCAGTTCAGGTTTAATTCTGATAATGTTCCTTCCCCACATCTCACCTTTTTATCGACTCTGGATATGTAGGAATCTCATGTGTAATTCATCTCTTATTAGTATATATTAAATATACTTAGTGAGTATATCATGGCATTTTCATGCATGTATGTTGAGGATTTTGCCATATGCACTCTATTGCTCTCTCTCATGCCCTCCCCACCTGCTAATCCCTCATTTTCCCCCAATTCTTGCCCCTCGCTTTATTTTATTAAAAACCAAAAGCCTGTAAATTCAAAGATCAGCTTATTAAGAAAATCAATGTAGTAAGCTTCAGAAGCTGGCCCAGCAAAACTGCCCAATTGCAGACATAACTTACTTGGAAAATAATTTTATCTGGTCTATTTTTTTAGAGATGACTCATGAGTATTTTGGACATATTTTGTACTTATTTTAACCATTGGGTTGTATTACCATGTTGTGAGATTAATAAATATTTTAATGAGAAGTTATATTTCTAGGTCATCCATTCAAAGATGAACAGATTACCTTTTTGAGAGCTATAAATGGTAAATTAGCACAAGGATGATCTTTATACTTAGCTCTCAATTGCTGCTGCCTTTGCCAGGGCAGGTCTGCAAATGAGGCATTTGTGAGCAAGCAGATATAAGATTTGTATTTTATTTTTAAAGTGTTTGTGTTATGTATGAGTGTGTGTGGTATATGCAGGTATATGTGTGTATGTGTATTCATGTGTATGAGCGAAGGCATGTTCATGTGTGTGAGTATGAGTGTGTAAACCATATTAAGTGCGTGTATGCATGCATACATGTCTAAGTGTGTATTCATAAGTATTCATGAGTGAGGGCATGTTCATATGTGTATATGCTGTGTATGTATATACATGTGTTTGACTGCATATCTATGTGCATGTGTGTATGAGTATGAATGTGTGTACTATATTAGGTATGTGTGTATGCATATATGCATGCCTAAGTGTGTATGTGTATTCATTCATATGTATGAGTGAGGGCATGTTCATGTATATGTGTGAGTTGTGCATGCATGTATATGTGTGTATGTACATTAAAGTGTTTGAGTAAGTGCATGTCCATGTGAATGTGTGTTAAGTATGGGCATGTGTACCACATCATGGGTCTCTCTTGTTCACTATTGCATACACTAAACAGGTGACCTCTGACTTTCCAGGGAGTCTCCATGTCCTATCTCCCAGGGTGTGCTGTGATTACATATGCAAATGACCACACCTAGTTTTGTGTCCACTTGCCTGCAAAGCCAGGGTTTTACCACCTAGCAGTCTTCCCAGCCCCCTTTTGTACTTGAACTATAGCAGATAACTTGGGGCTGGATGGTGGTTTCCACCAGTGAGCAGGTTTTCTTCCATCTGTCTGCCAGCTATCAGTGAGGGACAGGAGTAGAGCCAGTGAAGAAATCTTCACAAGCAGGTCACAGCAGAGTCCTCATTTCTTTCTCTAGCGCTATTTCCTCAGGCCCCTCTGACCAACAGCCATGGAGACTTGGTGTCTGGGCACATGATCACCCATCGTCACTCCCTGTCATGCCCATAAAGCATTGCTTAGTGAGGGGCAGTATTTTGGCCAGAAAACAAATGATCTTTCCCTTCCTTTGTCACCCTATCTGTGGCAGCATCAGAAGCTGTATTTTCAGAAAAGTTAGGTCTTCTTCTCATCAGTATGTTAAAAAATGCTTGAGCCTTTTCCAAACATGCCATGTCTGAAAATACTACAAGTTAACATGGACAAAAAAGAAAATTTCTGAATGAGTATCTGGGCTATGAAACCACAAAGAATTCCAGAGCAAATCACATGGAAGAAAGGAAGGAAGGAAGGAAAGAAGGACTCTTACTTTTCTTTGAGAATATTTCTGAAGAATTTTAGACATTGGAAGTAATTTTCCTAATAAAAAGACAGCTTACTTTTGGATGGGTGAGGAAAGAAAACTCAGATAAAGGCAGAGGAGACCTCTTCTCCCCTTCCCTGCTGCTCACTTCCTGACCATCAGGAAAAGATGTTCCCACTGGGAACCACTGTGTCCTGTCTTCTCTTTCCCCTTTTGTGATAGAACAGCTGTCAGTACAGTGAAGGGAGGCCCTGAGGGACACACATCTCTGGAGGAGCGTTCAGATTCCCTCCAGGAATTTAAGAAAGGCTTTGGAAAAAATATCAAAGGCCATCTGACCACAGCTATCATATGATGAGGATACATGAGCATCCATACATGAGCATCTCACAGAAAAAAAGAAGTCACTGGGTCACTTTTCCACACACAGACCCAATGAGAATGTGCTCTTTCCTCTTGTGAACCCTTGGTCAGAGCCAGAAAGTTAACAGGTCCAAATGAAGAGCCTGGTTGTGGGGACCCAGAGGAGCCTTGTGCTACCTGTAGATTTGTTTCAGAGTGCTTCCTTCTATGTTAGCATGAAACCTATCACATCCTTGAACCTTGTGTTTGAATAGCAGGATTATTACTCTGTTTTCAGGTGTCTTAAGTCTACTTTTCTTGTATGGATTATCTAGAGAAAATATGCTTGGAAATGGTGTTTACCCTCAAAATTCCAAAATTATTTTCTCATCAATGTTAAATAAGAATGAAGATAAGAAAACATCTGCTACCATCTACTTTTATTCTAAAAGGAAAAAATGTCTAGACATTTTATTTAGTCTTTTAAAGGGAAGACCAGAAAGATTCAGAAATATCTGTCACCTCTGCTCCCAATATCGAGAGTGATTTCCAAACATCTAAGACTTGTCCACAAACATCCAGCAGCACAATGCCTATAAGTTTATTCTGCCATTGTCATTCAGAGGAAATGCTATCTATATGCGTGCTTAGATATGAGGGGAATTCATCCTGCCCGAAGGACTTTATTAAGTGTGCCAGCCCCACATGGGAAAGAAGACACGATGGAGTTCAGACAGAGCACAGATGGCCTTGTTCAAGACTGAGCACACAGCATAACTCAATCAGCCAATCAAGTCACACTTCTGGCAAAGCCCTGAGCATACTCTAATATCACATACCAACACCCACACCCACACACACCCACATACCCACACCCACACACCCACCCACCCACCCACACACACACACACACACACACACGCACACACATACCCACACACACGCACGCATGCACACACCTGTTAAAATAAGTACAGTGTACCTCTCTTCAAGTCTAGTCTTAACCTAGGTAAGGGATTTTTTCCTGTATAATTACCAAATTTTATTATGCATTAGCTCTGTATTTGCTCTGTATCAGTCATTTCAGAAGTATAATGGATAAAGCAAATGGATTTCACAGCCTGAAAGTATAATTCATGTAAGCACATCTGCTTGGTTTATGTAGAATGGTAAAAATAACACTGGATTTGGGGGATTGTGGAAGGTAAATGATGAAATTTTAATCCAGTCCAATCTCCCATGTAATGTCGTGGAAGAAGCAATTCATCTAGCCACCCACTTCCACATGGTTTATCTGTTAATACTTTGGTATTTAAAGGAAAGCATTAGATAGGATCAACAGAGAGGGTATACATTACATTTTCTCTCTCGGTACCCTAAGCTCTGAGAGGCTTTCCAAGAGCTTCTTTTTAGGTGCATATACTAAAAGCTGGGCAGATCACAGGCTTTGATGGAATGAGGCAGGGACTTTGTAGCTCAGCCCTACCAAGCAGGAATTTTCTAAGCCTTGGTGTCTGACCTCAGTTCAGTTTGGTGTGTGGTGGGGGGATCTCCCCTGTATGGGCTCAGACTCAGTGTGGTGACATTTTACACACAGGTGGGACAGAAGGGCATGGCAGTCTCTGATGTCATTCCAGAGAAGTGAAGAAAACCTATGTCCTGTTGGGAATGCTCAGAAGAAGCAATGATATTTGCTGTGTATGTTTTTTGTTTGGAATCTCAGTTTTTATACACTTGGGAGGAGATGTGACCAGAGGAAGTCACACTGTGACACACTAACACAGTGTGAGGGGAGCTGTTGCCATTCTTGGCCTAGACTGATCCATGACTTCGGAACCAAAGGAGGATTTAGGGAGAAAAGGGGGTTTATTTATACATGATTTTATGGACTCAGTCCACTCACACCTGAGCTTATAAACATTTACAAGGAATACTCACAACTGTGAAATCTAAGAGTCTTGGGCACTATCTGAGCTATGCATGTGTGGAAATGCCACTGACATTCAGGCCTCATTTAATCCAAGACTTTTAACATCAGTTTTCCAGTTACTATGATCTATGGTCAAATCATCTCCATGAGACTCTGTCCTTTCTAAATTATATTTTTTTCCTTGTTGGGGTTGAACTCAAGGCCTTGTGCAGGCTAGACAAGTGTTCTGTCATACCCACATTCCCAGCCTCTTTCTTCATATCTAAGTGACTGTGATTTGAACAATAAATACTTTTGTGCCCTGTCTGAACTCCATAGCAGCTCATGGCAATGTGTAATGGTCTGAATGAGAAAGTCTCACAAAGGCTCAGGTATCTGAACACTTGATGCTAAGTTTTGGCATTGTTTGGGGAGGTCTAGCAGGTATGGCCTTGTTGGAGGAAGCATGTCCACCAGGGGCAGGCTTAGAGTTTTCCAAGTCATGTGCCTTTCTCAGTCTCTCTATGTTTGAGGATGTAATCTTTCAGCTTCCTGTTCTAGCTGCTGCGCCTGCCATTTGCTATCATGCTGTCCTGACCATTATGGATTCTAAACCTTTGGAGCCCTAACCCAGATAAACTCTTCCTTCTATAAGTAGTCTTGGTGGTGGTATTTTATCAGAGCAACAGAAAAGTAACACATACAGATCTCCTAGGCATGTCATAGGGAAACTTTTAGTGGGATTATGTTGGTAATGTTGTAAATATTTGTCCCTCCTACTGGTTTAATAAGAAGCTGATTGGCCAGAGGCAGACAGGAAGTGTGGGCAGGGCTGCCAGACTAAGAAAACTCAGGAACATCTTAGAGAAGAAGACAGATACCAGAGAGATACATCACAGAGATGCAACAGAGACATGATGAGGAAACAGCATCAGATGCAGAGGTAAAAGCTGTAATGCTGCTCTGAGAAAAGGTATCGAGCCACATGACTGAACAAGCCAAGAATTATGGGTTGAGTTCAGATGAAGGAGTTACCAAGTTAATGCCTGGGCCCTATGTCTATCAGCAGAAAAAGAATATAAGCATCTGTGTGACTCAGTGGGTCTATGGGTCTGCAGGTCTGGGCCATGGGGCTAGGCTGGCATGTACAGGCCAGAAACCAAATACAACAGAACCCTAACCTAGGGAAAGCATTTTCATGGAAAGATGTTCTCTCTCATGAGATTATATCATGGGTACTCTTTTGCCTAATTCCTGGGGTTCATGGAAAGTAGGGCTCATGTGCATTAATCTCCCAGAGCATAAAAAATTAATGTTGCTATAAGATCTGTCTGTTTCAGTCTCAACATTTAGAGACAAAAAGTCACATTAATTAGTTCATTTTATTGAATTTTTTTTCCCTACGTGGTGGGAGGGATGAATTAGAAGAAGCTTTCTGGTAGATGGATACTTAACAGAGGATCTTTGGTTGTTTCTCCTGAAACCTTATACAGCTGGGCAGTTATTTTGCAATTGGGAGCGTGGCTGCAAATCATAATTATACTAGGAAAAGACCCTGTAGAGCACGTTCTGCCCTATGGGCTGTTGGGAGGGTAATTCTGCCTTGAACAGAATGACTCTTCTGCTGACCTTCCAGCTTCACACTGCACATTTGCACCCTGGTATGCAACAGGCTCCCAAGTCATTAGCGACCATGAGGACAATGTAAAACTATGCACATAATTAAGGCTAAATCCTGTATATAAAAAGATCCAATTATCCCACAAGCACCTGCTTCAACTCTTCTTCAACCCATAAAAGCTAAAAACAGATCTAATTATTTGAATATCAATGTTGAACAGTATTTGCTAAACATGAGAACAGAAGCTCAGATTGGCTCGATTGAAAAAGAACCTAAAGAACAACCTTTGTTTAGAGATGTTTAAATTTTCACATTTCATCCAAAATAATTTTTTCAGGTTTTTCAATTACTGACTTCAGAGTTGGTGACATCGATGTATATTAAAGGACCCCTGGAGATGACAATAAATACTTGGTATTGTTGTGCATGTATTCAAATTACATATTATGAACTCAAATCTGATCACACTGAGTTAATTTCAATGAGTATGACATGAACTTCTGGGGAAAATGTCAGCTAAATTACATGTTTACAAACTCCACAGGCACTTTTCTCTTCAGGCCACGGAAGTAATGTCCTCAGAAATGAAAGCAGAAAAGCAGAAACGTCACAGCTCTGTTTATGATAGCAAGGAAGTGGCAGCCACTGGATGGCCATCAATATATGAATGGATAAGGACAACGTGATCACAGAAGCAACAAAGAAATATTATTCTGCTATAAAGAAAAATGAGATCATGAAAATTTCAGGAAAGTGGATGAGCCCAGAAAGTGTAGCATTAATTATAGTAGCCCAAACTCAGAAAGAAAACCATACATGTTTTCACTCATATGAGGATTCTAACCTAAATTTTAATCAGGTTTATACATAAACAGGTATAAGAGATGTGTGCATATGTAAGTAGGTACAAATGTGGGTATAGCACACAGTTTAGAAAAGGGACAAGAAAGTGATGGGTGCTGAGGAAGGATAGAATGAAGGGAAAGGTACATATGAATTATGAAAAAGAAAATCAAGGTTTTCTTCTTTTTCCTGTTTTCTGTTCTGTAACAGGTGCCCCTCTTCTGTCCCATGGTGGATTTGTGAACACAACTTCCTGTGTATTGAAGTATCAAAAACCATGTTGAATTTATCAGAGCTGAGGTGTAGGTTCCTTCTCTGAGGCAGTGACTGTGAAGGTACATTTTCCTTTTCATCCCTTTGTCTCTTAGTGCTGTGGGAAACAGATACCACTAGTCACTGAGTGCATTTATCCCATTGACCCACTTAGTAAATGTGAGTTTTAAAAACAAATTGTTCTGAGGGCAGAATTTCTAACCTCAAAATTTCTCCAAATTTCTTTTTTAAAAAGTGGTAAGAAAAAAACCCCATTGTGTTTTTGTGCTATTTAGTATTTAAATTAACTCATTATACATAAACTAATATATGGATTTTTTTTTAAGGAGCTAAAAATAGAGTTACCGTTCTGATCCCTCTTAAATGTTCAGGTATATTAACTGAACATGACACTTAGACACTCTCTGTTTTTCTTTTTATTTATTCATCTCTCAAAAAATATATCCCAATTGCATTTCCCCCTCCCTCCATTATTCCCAGCCCCCCCATTTCTGTTCTCCAGATCCACTCCTCTAGTTCCCCTCAGAAAAGAGCAGGCCTCCTAGTGATATCACCTGAACACTGCAAAAAAAGATGAGGCACAAACCCTCATGTCTAGCCTGGACGAGGCAACCCAGTAGGAGGAAAAGAATCCCAAGATTAGACAAAAGAGTCAGAGACACCCCCATTCCTATTGTTAGGAGTTCCAAAAAACCTCAAGATAAACAACAATGACATATATGTCTGTCTGTCTGTCTATCTATCGATCTGTCTGTCTATTAATCCCAACATAGCATATATGCCTGTCTATCTGTCTCTGTCTGTCTATTGATCTCAACAATGACATATATGTCTATCTATCTATCTGTCTGTCTGCCTGTCTGTCTATCTATCTGTCTGTCTGTCTATTGATCTCAACAATGACATATATGTCTATCTATCTGTCTGTCTGTCTGCCTGTCTGTCTATCTGTCTGTCTGTCTATTGATCTATAGGACCTTGTGTAGACCTATGCAGTATCATCCATGATTGCTACTTCAGTTTTCTTTTGTCTAATTTTATCAACTTATTATGCCCAGTGTTTCAAACTCTCATTAAGAATGTATTTCTTTGAAAAAAAAAAAAAAGATGCAGAGGGTCAGTTTTGTCTTATCTTACACGATTTGGAAGGCAAAAATTCCTTTCATGGGCATGATCTGGTCTCAGCAGGTTCTGTATCCTAGAGTTTTAGAACAAGCAGAATAACAATGGTGTCTTCGATTTCATTGTGTGAGCCTGTGGCAGAGTCTTCACGGGTTCTTTCCAATGAGGACTTGATGTGATTGATTTTGTGGTCTCTGTCATTACTTAGTGGTTTATGCTTCTTAGTTGTCACAGTAATTAACCCAGGATTCAGAAGCATTGCAGATGGCTGGTTGATGGTGACTTCCCAGCTCTTCTGGCCTCCCCTTCTGGAATCCCACATGTCCTGTGTTATGCTGTAGGCTCTGCTAGTGGCATATGGCCTGAAATAACTCCAGAGTTCAGAGAACAAGATTGAACTTTCTGTGTTCAAGATTTATGCATGAAAAAATGTCACCATCTCAAAACATATTTTAGGAGTTAAAATGGAAGACAGAGTCCTTCTGCCTCAGGTGGCAAGCAGGCCATATGTCTGTGAAATTTACCTCCTCTTGGCTAGTCTTGGTATTCTTCCAGACTCTGCCATCATGAATGATCACCCCAGTGATGCAGCAAGGCCTCAGCCCAGACACAGGGGCAACCATCTTTATAAGTACGGTAGAGATCTCAGCATAGCAGATGATGAAGACATGAAAAGGGAAAAATGCAGGGGGTAATATAGGCAGGCTACGCAATAGAAAGTCCAACTCCTCAACAAATCACATATTACAGGTCAGCCATCTTCACAGCTATGGGATACTGTATTAAGCAGAGAACTGAGGGTAAGGCTCCTCAGGGTATCTGTGCCATTGACTAACCCCAGAACCCATTGGTGAGGAAGGGAGCTGGCTTTCAGGTTTGTCTTCTCATGCCCTGCTTCACTCTGGCCTTTGCTGCTCTCCTAAAAACATGTTGCATTAGCCTCTTTTATTTTCTGTTCCCTGACTCTTATTATTTAGTTACTTGACACCAGCCCTGATTGATTTATGCTAAGTTTCCATTGTGTTGACCACAAAAAAATAACTCATTTTGTTAAGTTGACCAAGCCACACACATCTGTGTAATGAAGAAAGCAAATAGGTTGGGAAAGAATCATTCACTTTGACATATAGTTTTCAAAGGCTCCCTTACCCACACTGGCATTTCTGCCTCTTCCCCTCCCCCCTTGCAGATCATTAGTACCATGCTTGGCTGTTTTCAGATATCAGCCTTCCAAACACACACCAATACTGTTTGTCAAATGAAGTCCCTCTATTTTCCAACACATTGGTCACTTTTGAATAGTGTTGCTTATGAAGTCATGCTCTATTCTACAACGGGACATAAACCTGTTCATTGGCATATGTTGATAAAGGCATCTGATTGAATATGGGTTATTCTAAAACACTACTACTTTTTCTCCTAATGTTCCCCTCTTCTTCCCTCCCCTTCCTCTTTATCTTCTTCCTCCTCCTGCTGTTAAGGAGGTTCATATGCTTGGTACACTGACTTATCTACTTGCCCAAACAGCCCCTAGGGGAAGCTCTCTTCTCTATTTTACCATGGTTACTCAGTTTAATGCTGACTTTACATTATAGTAAGACTACATAGATTAAGTTCTGAGAGTGAATGGAACCACCTCGAAGCATTGTTGTAAAAGGTTTTCTGGTTCGTTTGGGCTAGAAGTTCAGACCTTGCCTGTGGCGGCTTTTGTCCCCCAAAGAAATGAATCAGATGCTTATATTAACTTCATACTGTTTGGCCCATGTCTCAAGCACATTACTAGCTAGCTCTTTCATCTTAAATCAACCCATTTTATGTAATCTACCTGCCATGTGGCACAGCCCGAGACTCACCTGTATTTCTTACATGTCTCTTCTTCGGGGATCGGATGGCAACTGACTGACTCCACCCTCCTTCTACCTGTCTAGCCTCTGATTCTCCACCCACTTCTACAGTGCTGCACATAGGCCAAATCAGTTACTTTATTTATAGCATCCAGAGACTATTTCCACCACAAAGCATCCTCTGGGAAAACATAATTTAGTTGCCCTTTCTGTGTTTCTGTGATAAAACACTGATCAAAAACAACTTGGACAGGATAGGATTTATTTTATAAGTGACAGTACATCACTCATAGAACTCAAAGCACAGACTTGGAGCAGAAGTCATGTACAAATGCTGCTCACTGGCCTGCTTCCCCTTCCCTGCTCATGTACTTTTCTTGTACAATCCAGGCCTACCCTCTGGAAGTTGGTTCCACCCACTGTGGGCTGGGCCTTCCTACAGCGATTAGTAATTAAAAAAAAAAAATACTCCACAGGCCAATCTGATGGAGGCAATTCCTCAATGGAAATTCTCTCTTCCCAGATGTATCTAGGATCATGTCAAGTTGACAAGATGAGCCAGCATACCCTTCCAGCTATCTAAGCAAAACCTTTGTTTCATCTTTTCTTTGGAAATTTATAATTGAATTGGGGCAATAAATATTTAATCACACTAAAGCCAAATAAGTGCTAGATTCAACTAAAAAATTGAGTTTGTCACATGAAGCATCACATATGGTCTGTAATTACCACTTAGAAGAATAATGGAGCTGGGCTGGAGAGATGGCAGCTCAGTGCCTGCCATGTAAACGTGGAGATTTAAGTTCAATTTCCAAGACCCATATTAAAATAATCCAGAAGTTGAGGTACAGGCTTGCAATCCTAGCACCTCTGTAGAGGTGGAGAAGAGCCAATCCCAAGTCAGCCAGCCTGGTGCGCACTCTACAAGCTCTATACACACACACACACACACACACACACACACACACACACACACACACAGAGAGAGAGAGAGAGAGAGAGAGAGAGAGAGAGAGAGAGAGAGAGAGAGAACAGGCTCAACCATTTCTCTAATTTTTTTTTTACCCTCACTGGCCTAACTTTGATGGGTTGCACTTACTCGGTCAAGTCCATTTCTGCTCTAGCACCTCCCCATCCTACACTACCTTATGTAACCTCTCACGATCCCCTGTGGGGACATTAACTTATTATACTCCTGGAATGGAAGCATAACAGCCAATGGTGTCTAAATTTTGAGACAGTATGGAGATTACCACAGGCCAGGTTGAGTTAGAAAATCTGACCTGGCTGTTTAGCTTGCTTTCTGAAAGCTGTCTATACTTTGACAGTAGGCCTTCAAACTCTAGACAAATCAGGGAAATGAGAGGTAAGGCTGGAAAGGAGACACCATCTGTTTGAGTGCTTTGCAGAGATGATGGTTGGGAAGTTGTCTACCTGGAGGTGATTTTCCATGCTTCAGGAATGACAGAGATTCATGGGGAAGAGGTGCAGAGAGACTCAGGGCTGAGAAGAGAGCTTTGCAGGGAGAACAGGGTGAGCCATTGTGAAAGAGAAATGGAAGGGCATCTGCAGGTCTTAATGGCAGAAGCTCATTGTTTAAAAGGATGGCAAATGTATGGAAATTGGCAGTAGTTTGGACCAAATGGTATAAAAATCGATACTTTTCATTAACAAAGTGCCTTGGAATTTGATTTGATCTTACTTGCAGGCAGCATCACTTTTAAAAGGGATATTTATGCTCCCAAGTTCAGGCATAGAAACTAGCATTCATCAAAAAATATTAGCTCATTATAATTTTTCTTTGCTTGAGCTGGTGGTACCATTTGGAGATATATCTATATAAAAATCTATATATTGAGAGAATGGGGGGATTGTCGGGTAAAATAAAAAAAAGTTCATTTGACGATGAAGTGGGTGGCTGGTTCCCTTAACATTCAGAGAGCAAACACAGACATCATTATGAATCACTCCAGCTGATGAGTCTAATTCCTTTTAGTAGTGTGGCAGCAGACGCTCACATTTCAATCCTCCATGGACAGATCAATCTTTGTCACATCCTCATACATATTCTAGCATCTCAATGGGAGGTTCAGTGTGCTGTACTGGCCTGAGGGAGCAGAACCCCCCTGAGGTAGACTAGCAAAGCAGAGCTCTTGTTCACCAAAATCAAGTGGTTTCTAAATTCTATTGCTTTCCAAAAATGGCCATGACCACTGGCTACCCATGCCTGTGGGGTGTCAATGCCCCACACTTGGATAATCCTGGCTTTGTGGAGGAGTATGTCCTGCAGAGGAGGAGATTTGTGTGCGAATCTCTTGATAAGCAGTATAAAATGACAGCAGTGCCAATACTGAAAGCTTTTCCAGTGTAGGCTGTTGAGTGTGGATATGTCCACACCACCCACATGAGTAAGCATACACATATAAACATATATGCACATACACCATATATGCACAAATGTGCACACACACACATGCACATGAATCATAGTCACATACTCAGATGTCAGGTTCCTTAGTACAGCATGTAAAATTTTGGAGTGAAAGGTGATTATGACTTTCTTAGGAATAAATCTTTTATTTCTCTTTTTGTGAAAATTCCATGTAAGTAAAATAGACCATTCCTTTTTGTCTAGATCTTTGAAGGAGATTTTAGCCATAGGAAATCATCATGTGCATATTTTACCTACCTAGATTGATGTTCAGTCAAAGGCCTATGGTAACTTGTCTGTACTTCCAAAAGAAGCCATGAAAGACTATCACACATCAGGTGGCCTAGACAATAAAAGTTATGTTTGCAAGCCTGGCATCTGAGACAAAGCATTGGCTGTTTTTTTTCAGAAACCATTCAGACAATCTACATCACTCTTCCTGTACAATCCTTCCTGTTTCTGGGTTTTCTGACACACTATACTTCTTGACATTCTCTCTTTTACACATATTTCTGCCTCCTTTTCCACCTGACATTCTCTCTGTGTGCATTTGTGGGTCCAAGTTTCACCAGTTTACATGGATGTCAATACTGGGCCAGAGACTTGGATCACTCCAGTGTAACCACATCTAACAAAACTTCTAAGATCACATTCTTAAGTATTGACATTTAAGACTTTAATGTATAAATTTGAGATAAATACAATTTTCATAATACCTTCTCTCCTGAGTGACCTGTCGCTTCTGCCAGGACACTCTTTTCTCAACTGTAACATACATTTAGCTTATGACAGCACCCCAAGTGTTTCCAGAGGTGGATGTATAATACTATCTATTCTGCAGTGACAGACAGGTTGTATCCTTTGATTAGGATAATGCTGAGTGACTCATGAGGCTGAACTGAACAGGAAGAAGAATTCTGCTTTCACGTTTCAGAATGTGCTCCAGGGAATTCATTCTCACCTTGTGATCAAACAGAAAAGGCCTCCTGGGAAAGAACTAAAACCTCAGACTACGGCCCTGCCTAAACAAAGCTGTAGATCAATACAAATTGTCACTATGTGATTAGGGTCTTCTGTCCTCAGTCAGGTTTCCAATGATCCCGTGTGAATCAGAGAGTCTCTTGGGTACACAAAGAGTTGTAATCAGTAAATAGATTGCTAGAGTAGATTGCTAGACAGTAATTGAAAAATTGAAACAGAATTTGGTATCAGAAGTGGGATAATTGATAATAGAAACTGCAAACAGACAGCATTGGTGTGGGAGAACAGAAATCTGAAAGTTAGTAAGAAGAGCATCGTTCATTGCCCATGATGATCCTGTGAGTAACCTCTGGAAAATAGAACCAGATCTGCAGCTAAGGAGCATTTGACAAAACTTGTGTTTGCAGGAACATTGAAGATAGCACACAGAAAAATGGACTATGACTGTGGCTTAGAAAACTTCCAGGTCATGGTGATGTGCTAACAGTGTTTGGGTTATTTTTGGTAAAATGTGAAGAGAAAGATAAGGTAGAATTAAAACAAAACAAAACAAAACAAAAAACCCCAAAACCTGTTTTCTGAGCATAATGTAAAGATAACATTCTAATTTGGGCCTTGAGGTATAAAGAGTATATCATTTCTTGTGTTTTCCTATCTCATCGGTAAAGATTCTGATAGAAGAGGCAAGTTAGGCAAAGATGGAAAACAGGTACTACCATGAGTGTGCAGTCCAGGAGGAAAGGGGAAGCCAAAACAGTAGATGCAAAAGCCTTCAAGAGGAATCCAGGACATTTGAAGAGGTCATGAATACACAGCATTTCTAAGGTTCTCTAAAACATTTTATTTTTTTTCTGTGTTGTATGTTTTGCCTCTAAGACTATCTATGCATCACATGTACATAGTGCTTGCAGAGACCAGAAAAGGACAGCAGATCTGACATCTGGCACTAGGGTTACAGATGGTAGTGAGATGCCACCATCAAGTGCTGAGAATTAAACCCTGGCTTTCTAGAAGAAAAGTCTATGAATAGGACAGTAGGACATCTCCTTAGGATCCTAATATTTTTATTGGCATTTCCAATACAAATTTCTGAGAAAATTTTGAAATTTCTCTTATAGCCCAAGTACAGTGAAGTTAGTTTTTAAAAGTATATGAGTTCAATTTTTGCATTGCAGACTAGATTTATTTCATAACTGAACTCCAAGCGTTATTTAACAAACATCTCTTGGATGTAGCCTGGTCCTTTGCCTGAACTTTGGCCAAGGGTGTGCAACAGGAGAAGCCATGAAACCTTTGCACCAAAGCTTCCTAAGCTGACCTCCTGGACCTTGATCTACATCCAAGACAACTTGGCTGAATGAAGTCACGTTTTTGCTGTTTCTCCCTCAACATGACAGAAAAACAAGTGAAGACACCCAAACTGTGTGAACTGGATAGCATCTTTCAGAGCAGAATAAATGTCCTGCCCAGCCCCATCTTGATTCCTAATGCACAATATTGTAAATATATAAAACTTGCTTTTGAAACAACTGAAAGGGGAATATTCCTTACTGGACACTAAGTTAGAGGTGACAGTATGCAGACGAGTTTCCTGCCTCAGACATACCCTCTATATGGAACACCATCTTTACTGAACATGATCAGAGTGCATCTGTGTCAATACATAATTGAAAAGAATGGGTTGTGCTTGGAGCTAGGGCATGCTGGTTAAGTGCTTCCTTGGTATTGGTGAGTGTTCAGTTCAATACCTAAACCTGAAAAAACAGAGGGAGGGAGGGAAGGAGAGAGAGAGACACAGACACACAGAGAGATACAGAGAGAAGAGAACAAAAAGAATAAAGGAAACATGTTTTAATGCAACAAAGTTTGAATTGTGTAGCAGACACATTACTGAACCAGGAAGCAAAATGTGGTAAATTTCCCCTTATTCTGAGCATGCATTCTAACAGAAACTTTTGATCATTTTGTTCTGATCATATTTGATGACAATGGGTGGTCAACAAAAGCCACTCCTAGGACTGTGTGTGCAGAGAGAAGATACAGTGATTGAGCTCTGGAACCAAGGAACGCTTTGATACTAAGCGGCCTCTTTCTTCCATGCCTTGTCACCAACTCCTCACCCCCTTCATCTCTGGAACACAGCAAAATGTTTACTATGTGATGTGCTGTGGATGAAAGCTTTGAAAAGAACTCTGATGTATGATGTACAGAGTGGAGAAGGGAACATTTTAAATAAAGACAATTTACAAATCCATAGCTCTTTGAAATTTCACAGTTTTCCCTCATTCTGAATCTATAAGCTGCCATTGAAGACTCATATGAGATAGAAGGTAGCTAAGAGAGTGTTTTCCTGCTCATACGCTCTCCGATCCTTTCATATCCCCTGATGTTTTATTTAGGGAGCTGTGAGCTATACCCACAGTTATTACTAAAATTGATTTGGAGTCCTCCACCTACATCTGCAGCCACTACTTCTCTAAGGCAGATGAAATGTACATTTATCAACATGTCTGACTTGAATAAAAAGCAAAACAAGAACCATTAATGACATCGCCTGCCTATTTGTATCTCTAAGGAAGAGACTCATTTTCTGGTTTGAAATTTCCTTCCCACCCTCCTGGGTCTAGGTGCCATGTGTGCCAGCAAAGGAGAGCAGTGTCACCCCGAGTAATATATGTCTGTGAGGTTGTCTGTGCAGGTAGGTGCACCTGTAAGAGACAACCAGCATACTGCTGGAATTTCTGTAGATAATTACATTACATGAGCTTGTAAAATGTCAGGCATGAAATAATAAACAGGACTCTGGGCTTGGCTGTTCTTCCTAATCCAACAGAGCCATCTATGGAGCTCTGTTTGCTTCTCAGCCCTCTGTGAGTGTGTGTGTGTGTGGGGGGGGGATGTGGCCTTTAGTCAGTGGCTCTATTCTTCACAAAATGCTGCACAGGCTAGCATTTTCCCACCCTCTCTACAGTATTAATTAAATTACATAAAACTGGCAGTGTTTAAATTCTGGCATCTGTATTGTCTCATTTAATTACACCTCTGGATTCCTTTCAAAATGCTTTTATTTGCTACAGGGACATCTTTTGGTGAAAGGGGAGAATCAGATTCTGGAGATCAAACAAACCATGACTAGTGCTTGGCCTTCACCACCCTAACTGAGTGCTTCTGCAGATAGATCCTCAGTTCCGGACCACTTTTGTTCCTTTCTGAGGGAGTGCAGCTCTTTACCAGTGACAGATAATTTGAATCAGGAAAAGTTTAGTATTGGGCCTCAAAAATTAATTCCGTTTCCCCCTTTCTAACCACTTCTTTCAAACTCATGCAAGAATACTGTGTAGCAAACACATTTATATCTCTGGTATCATCTAGCAGCAGCCACCTGACTGTGGACACTGAGCTTCCAAAGTGGGGGTTTACACCCATGCTCTAAGAGACCATTCCAGCCTTCCCTGAGCTGCAGGTCAGGTCCAGGATAGATAAGGTCATGGCAAACAATCCACTCAATAGATAGACAGCAGGTTAAATGAGCTCATGAGAACATAAACAAAGACCCCCCCCAACATTTTTTGTGACTCTTTTAAAAATAATGTTTTGTTTAGTCTTTGTGAACTTTATATATTTTGTTCATAGTCATCTCCCCATCTTCCAACTTTTCTACCCACCGACTTCATATTATACCCCCCCCAATCTCTCACAAAACAAATAGACGTGGAGTAGAGTTTGTGTTGGCCATCTATTCCTGAACATGAGACAGTGTGGTTCATACCCTAGGTATCACTTCATTGATGAATTTTTTTTCTTCTAGCAGGAACCAAAGGCTTCTTATCTAGTGGAGCTTCATGCCTCTCTCCTGTCTGCCATGCTCAGATTTTGTCTAGCTTGAGTTTGTGCAGGTCTTGTGTGTATTGTCCCCATCTCTCTGACTTAATATATATGCATCTGCCCTGTTGTGTCTGGAAAATGCTGATTCCTTGACATTAGCCACATCTTCTGACTCCTACAATCTTTCTACCACTTCCACATTCATCCTGGAGCCTTGGGAAGGTGTGGGACATAGACATCTCATTTAGAGCTGAAAATCCCGAGATCTTTTATCCTCTATATGTTGTTCAGTTATGAATCTCATCTTAATTGCCATTTACTGAAGGAAGAAGAAGCTTCTATGATGAGGGCTGAGTGATGTGCTGTTCTGTGGGTATATCAGTATGTCCTGAGCAGACATTGTATTGATATGTTCATTTAGCAAAATACTGGCAGGTAGCTTTTTCACTAGGGCCCAAGATCTGTCTAGCCTCATTGACTGTGTCAGCTATGGGTACCATTTAGTGGAATTGTCCTTAAATCTATTCAAAAAATATGGTTACTCTTGGCCTTATTATATGAGTTGGCATATCTTCCAGGAAGGCCATCATTGTGACTCTGAGGGGGCATGGCTGGGTAAGGCTGATGATTTTCTTCTCCAGTAGTAGTAAGGATAGCACCTTCCAGCACCATGAACAAGTGGCAGTGATACCATTACCATATTACCAGCACCTTGAACTGCTATCCCATTCTTCCCTCATATCCCAGCATCTTCTAGATTTCGTGGAGCCACTGGATGTGATTTTCATATTGGGTTTAGCAATATAGATAAAATGTGAGGTAGTATTTTCTCTCGTCTGTCATTAAAACATAATTACCTTAAGGCACCACTCTACTTGCTACCAAAAAGCTCTCTAATAATTTAATCATGTATAAAGTAGCATGGTCCTACTGAATAAATCTACAGCCTTTGTATTAAACTGAAGCCAATAGAAAGAATTCTAAAGCACACTGAGGCTGATTTTATGACATTCAATTAGTTATTGTAGAATAATTAATCCTAGACTAAAGGGAAGTGTGACCAGAAATACTTTCCTGTGTGGAGAGAACTATTTTATTTTCCTGATGACAGGAGCCATTATGATCTAGCTTCATTTTTGTTTCTTAGATAAAACACATTGATAGACAGAACCCCAGGGGAGAAATGACTGATTTGATTTGTTTTATCTCACAGTTCCAGATCGCAGTTTATTATTATGGTGGAATCAATGATGATAGAAACTTCAAGGAGCCAGTCACATCTCATCTGTGGTCAAGAGTACAGAGAAATGGATACATATGTGCTCACTCTCTCACTTCTGATCTTCACTATTCTACAGCTCAGGATCTAGGGACTGGTGATCCATACGGTGGACGGATTGTTCCATGTAATTAACTTTATTAAGACAGTTTTGCACAGACCAACCCAACAAACACAAGGATCCTTTCTGGACACTCTTCTCAGATGATTCTAAGATATGACAACTTGGCCAATAAAGCAAATAAAAATACCCCACTTTTAGGCTCATTTGGTAATCAATGATTTTTATAACCAAGGGGTGTACCAGGCTTCAATATCCTTCATCCTGGGTTTTCTTGCTTTAACAACAGAACTAAGCTTTGTTGAAGCAGAAAAATAAGCATAGCTGCTAGTTTTAAAATGCCTAAAAACAAACCATTATGGCGAAGAACACTTCCAAGGGTTTTAGGAACATTCTTTGTATTACAGAAGCATTTCCACATTATTTAAACTCTGCAATATTTGAAAGCATACAGCATTCTACTTGCATTTAACTATAGGTTAGTAGTTCTGACTTGAATCTGTATGTAAAGCACTCTGGCATTGATTTATGTACACTAACTTGTACAGATGTGCTTTACTGAGAGCAATCATAGCTGAGCTTTTTTAAGTCACTGTCAACACTTAAAACACCAAATAATTGCTCCTATAAAAATGCAATTCCAATACAGTAAAAGCTAATACATTTTTCTTACCTTGTTTTGTAAGAAAAGCATCAAGAAATAGTACACCAGAGACACATAGGAAATTTCTCAGAGAATTCAACTTTGAATCCATTCTTAGCATCTAATTGTACAGCCCTTCACCCTTCAGGTTATTATGATTGGGTTGAAGCATTTACATTTATATTTCTTATCTGGAGGAGATAATTAGTTATTTTTCACTGTGAAATAATTTACATTAATGGGCCATAACTCTCAATATGTGGTTTTAAATTGCACATTTAAATAATATAATACCTGTCTCCCTTAATTTGACTGTAATTGTCTTCATGTAGTCATTTTATTTTCTTTTCAAAAACACAGCTAGCTAAAACAACATACTAAATATCTTCAGTTTATCAGTGAGAAATTTTAGAAGAGGTGATATTGCTGGGTGGTTGGAATTTTTCAGATTCTCAATCTGTAAGATGAAAGTGTTTAAAATAAAAACAACAGGACTTGACTATAGCTTGAGCTAGAGATCAGAGGAGTACAGGAGTATGCCGAGTACTGTGTGGAGTATGCACGATCCGTGGAGCACAGAGAACATATGGAGCATGAGAAACACATGCTTGGCCTTGAGCCTGGGAAGGTCTTTTGTTGGGATTTGTTTTTAGTTCTTCACTGTATGAACCAAAATTCTTTTTTGTTGTTCATTAGAAGAGAATATTGACTCACTGAATTCTTGGCAGCTTGAATTCTATGGCAGCTTGTTCTTAGCCTAGGTTGGCTATGATCTTTCCTTGGTGACAATTGGCTTTAATTTTTTGTGTGTAGATTATTTATTCCCTCAGGGATTTCACAGGCTTTGATGTTTGGGCTGAGTTAAGTCCATGTGATAAAAAGAAAACCCTAAAAGACCACAGTTTAGAAGACAAAGTATCTATGTAGACAGCATCTGTAGATCAACTTTGTTCTGATAGATTATAATCAGCAAGAGTTTCACAATTGAAAATTTGGTTACATGGAAGAAGAGCTTCTGAAATATATATGAGATACCTTCTGTGAAGAATCCTGATCATTGAAGGCTGAGGATGTAGCTTAGTGATCAATGCAGTAGCTGCCTAGCAAGCACTGGGCCCTGAGCACCTTCTTCAATGCCCCCAAAAAGAGAGAGAGGCAGGAATAGCCCTGGACACAGCTTGCATTGGTGAAGCAAAGAACAGAATTTAGCATATTAACTTTATGCTTTTTGTAATACTTTAGTAACTTTTGAGAGATTCCTATTTCTGATTAATTGAATTTGCAACAAAATGTACATTCAGGAGAAGATTATCACGAGTTATAAAACAATAAGTTATAGTTTATAGCTGAAAAATGAAAGTGACCTTTTTTGAGTACCTTGACTTCTCAGAAATTCAGTTTTGGTTTTTTTTTTTTTTTTTTTTTTTTTTTAAGAAACATGTGGTGTTACTGGTGGCACTGAAGGCATATTATGCAATTGAGCATATAAAATATTTTGGAAAATGTAAATATTATCTATTAACACACAAATGCACTGATGATAATAATAAATAATCCCACTAAGGGGCTGAGGAGATACTTAGCATTGGGGGGGGTCTCTTCATAATCCTTTCTCTTCCAGAGCTATGCCCTTGGTAGCTTATTTGCAATGCCTCCCCACCACAGAACATAAACATTCCTGAGTCACTCTCTTCTTATTATTAATTAGACACATCTGGAATAAAGTATCTGCCAACAGAGACTTGATTTATAGCTCTCTAAATTATAATTTTTTTAATTAAACTGAAGTATGAAGTTTGAGCCTATAGTATATTATATTCATACTTTGATGGCACTAATGTGAAACACTTAAATAGGAGACCACTTCTTGTATTCTAGAAAAAAAAAACCTACATAAGTAAAGCAGCCAAACTGAATGATATTACTGTCCTCTAAATGGTTTTTCCCCTTGAAATTTATATACTGAACTCTAATCAGTTAGGTTATGGCCTTTGAACGAATATTGTCTTCCTCCACAGCCTCCGCATAGACTCCTTTCTACCATCTGAGTTTGTAGTGGGGTGTCGCTTATGTTCAAGATAATCCCCTCACAGATACACTGACCATACAAGGTTGGATTTTACTCTATGATAATGAGCTACATACTTCACTGACCTGGGTAAGGACTTTTAGCTTGATTAATTTTTTTTAAAAAAATGATGATGATTAATAGTAGCATCTGTTTATCCTTTCCTTTCAGTTTCTTCTCCCCCACCTCTCCTCTGCTTCTCTATTCACTCAGTTTGATTCATTTCTAATATCTCAAACACATTTGTATTGAAAGTTTTCTTTTGCAGTATGAATAGAAAACTACCTCAAAGGGGATTTTTTTTTTACTACTTCTGCCCCACCTTATATCTTTGTGTGTTTGCACATGTGTGTGTTTGTATTCATCTGTTATCAACTCTCTAGACTGAGCTAGAATATACTGAACTAGATTATTCATGGGGCATTGTGACCTTGAACTGTTTTTTGATCTCAGGAGTTGAGTTGCATCCTTATTATTCCCAAAGTCAGCGCAGAACACACAAGGTATACACTTTAAACACTTAAAACTTAGAACAAACATTTATTATTATCCCTCCCATTATTTAAAAAAAGAAAGAAAGAAAGAAATCAAATCTGCATCTTCTCTACCAAATACTTTGATTCCATAATGGGAGACCAGCCAGAACCAACCAGACACCAGTATCCAGAACCCAGATATGGAGGCCAGTTTCCATCTGGACTTGGCTTCTTAAGGTACCACAGTCTCGCTCCCAACCGGAAGCTATCTGCCCGTGCAGCCAGATCGCTGAGTTCTAGGCCGTTGAGGGGCTTTCCATTCCGGTTGCTTTCTGTTCCTGGGCTGGTCCCTCTCCCCGCCCAGCCTTGTGTAGACATGAACCCCAGCGACCCCAGCTACTCCTTGGCTTCACTCTATGTGGGGGACCTGCACCCTGATGTGACCGAGGCAATGCTCTATGAGAAGTTCAGCCCTGCTGGGCCCATCCTCTCCATCCGAGTCTACAGGGACAGGACCACCCGCCGCTCGCTGGGCTATGCCTCTGTCAACTTCCAGCAGCTGGAGGATGCTGAGAGGGCCTTGGACACCATGAATTTCGATGTGATCAAGGGCAAGCCGGTCCGCATCATGTGGTCTCAGCGGGATCCATCGCTGCGCAAAAGTGGAGTAGGCAACATCTTTGTCAAAAATCTGGACAGATCTATTGACAGTAAAGCACTGTATGATACCTTCTCTGCCTTCGGTAACATCCTTTCATGTAAGGTGGTTTGCGATGAGAATGGTTCCAAGGGCTATGGGTTTGTACACTTCGAGACACAGGAAGAAGCTGAACGAGCCATTGAGAAAATGAACGGGATGTTTCTAAATGACCGCAAAGTGTTTGTTGGGCGATTTAAATCTCGTAGAGACAGGCAGGCTGAACTTGGAGCCAGGGCTAAAGAGTTTACCAATGTTTACATCAAGAATTTGGGAGAAGACATGGATGATGAAAAACTTCAGGATCTCTTTGGCAAATTTGGGCCTGCCTTAAGTGTTAAAGTCATGACTGATGAAAGTGGGAAATCCAAAGGTTTTGGATTCGTAAGCTTTGAAAGGCATGAAGATGCACGGAAGGCTGTGGATGAGATGAACGGGAAAGACCTTAATGGAAAACAAATTTATGTTGGTCGAGCTCAGAAAAAAATAGAGCGGCAGACTGAACTGAAGCACAAATTTGGACAGATGAAGCAAGATAAGCACAAAATTGAACAGATACCCCAAGACAGAAGCGTAAGAAGCCAAGGTGTTAACCTTTATGTGAAAAACCTTGACGATGGTATTGATGATGAGCGTCTCCGGAAGGCATTTTCTCCATTTGGTACTATCACTAGTGCGAAGGTTACCACGGAAGGTGGTCGCAGCAAAGGGTTTGGTTTTGTATGTTTCTCCTCTCCAGAAGAAGCCACTAAAGCAGTTACAGAAATGAATGGTAAAATTGTGGCTACCAAACCACTCTATGTAGCTTTAGCCCAACGCAAAGAGGAGCGCCAGGCTCACCTCAGTAACCAATATATGCAGAGAATGGCGAGCACCAGTGCTGTGTCCAACCCAGTCATCAACCCTTTCCAGCCAGTACAGGATCCTTCAGGTTACTTCATGACAGCTACACCACAGACTCAGAACCGTGGAGTGTACTATACTCCTAACCAAACTACTCAGCAGGAACCAAATCCCCGTGGAAGTACTCAGGGTGCCAGAGCTCATCTGTTCCAAAGTATGTCTCGTGCCATCCACCCAGCTACTATTCCATCATTTAGTATTTCAGGACCAGCTTCCTCGCAGGCTCTACAGAGTATGTCAACACACCGTGCTGCCAACACATCCACACAGATGATGGGCCCACATCCTGCCGCTGCTGCTTCTGCTGCAGCTGCTCCTGTACCCCGCTCAGTTCCCCAGTATAAATATACTGCTGGAGTCCGGAATCCCCCTCAGCACCTAAACACACAGCCACAAGTCACCATGCCACGATCCGCTGTTCCCGTCCAAGGTAAAGCATCTTTGACCGCCTCTATGCTGGCATCTGCTTCTCCACAAGCACAAAAACAAATGTTAGGGGAATGGCTATTTTCTCTCATTCAAGCCATGCACCCTGCTCTAGCTGGTAAAATCACGGGCATGCTGTTGGAGATTGATAATTTAGAACTACGCCACATGCTGGAGTCTCCAGAGTGTCTCCACACCAAAGTCGACGAAGCCATAGCTGTACTACAAGCCCACCAAGCTAAGGACACACCCCAGCAAGCAGTCAGCAGTGTCGGGGGCCTTCCCACTGCTGAGAGTTGAGTGGTAGAAAGCTTACGACTCCTGCTTCACTAAAGAACGTTATCTAGACCAGAAAAAAACTGTGGGGGGAAAAAAAGAGAAGCAAAATAGAAACTAAATAAAAGGGAATTAAAACCTTGTGTGCCAAGTCAGTGTCAGGTGAGCCATGCAGGCCCCGAGATCACTTGGCTTGAGACCATAGATAACAAAAACAGTGAAATTTAAAAACAAATTAATGCTTTATAGACTCTGGGTAAATGATTTCTTTTTTTAGTGAAGTGAAAAAATTTAAAGTGCCTGTTACTTGAGCTGTATTTCAAATAGCTCCAGATGTCAGTTCTGGGTAATAGAATTGATAACTGAGCAAGGGAACATGATTGGATCATAGCATTCTTGCTTTACTAAGACTGCCTTTAAAAAGTAAAGGGGAAAATAAAGGTGTCACTGTTGGCTAATAACACCTCTGAGATGCCTGGCAGGCTAATGCTTGTGGCCAACTATATTTCCACTCAGTTGCTGCCATATACAAAACGCATGCTGTCCGTAATTCACAACCCCATCAATAAGCCACCTTCAACTTAGTAACTTGTGTCTCTGGCATGAACTACAGAAAGTGACTTGTTATAGCCATAAAAGTCATGTTCATCATCTGGACTTCATTGATGCACTTTCCATCAAATGGACTAACATCTAAATAAGCATCTTGTACAAACTTGATCTAACATTCAGATTGCATTTATGGTGTACTGGCATCTCACTGCTGCTCTGGGGATTTGGAAGGCTGGAGAGTCCTGGTTTCTTGGAACTGTGTTTCGGTAGAATAGATGAGAGGGTAAAAACAAAAGTATCAGGTCATTAAAAACTATACAACAAAAAGAAAGAGGGAAGGAGGGAGACAGGAGGCATGGAGGTAAGAGACAGTTTGGAGGGTTAATGTGATTTTTTTTTCAGGCCCCAGAAAACCCAAACAGGAGATTTCAGAATGAGAGACTTGGCTTTGAAGCAGATGTGAGCTAGTGCATTCTGGGAGGGGAAGTGCCAGGGTGAGTAGCTTCCTCCACTCGAGGAAGAAAAGCAATACAGCAAAGGGTTTGGTTTTCATGAATACCAATCTATACAATAAAGCTGTTTTTTCACAAATACCAATGTATGTTTTTCAATTTAAGTTACTTTTGTGATTCAATTATTTTGTGTCCTAAAACAGTAATTCCATGTCACAGTATTATTTCTCAGTATTCTTTCCTTAACAATAGATTGCACCATAAATTACTCTAACTACAGAGATTTTATACAAAACCTAATAGCAAACATCTATGCAAATGATTTAAAAATGACCAGCTTTTGGTAATATACAATTAAAATACATGATTCTCATTTTGGAGTGTTAATAGCCATTGGTAAACATAATTGCCATCAAATTTAAATGTAATCACTGACACAGTATTAAGAATGTCAGGGTAGTTACAGGACATGGAAAAGCAGAGGAATATTCAGGAGCATTACACACTGAGTTCAAGCAAAGAAAAGTGAAAATGTTCTATTTCACTAACACTTGGAAATGACATATTTGTATGAACAAAGTTCCTAGTGGTAGAAAGTACTGAGTATTATACTTTTCTGCACTGCCAAGTTACCCCCTTGGTAGGAATATGAGTATGAGCCTAGGGAGACATGAGCTTGGATGCTCTTAGCTGGCATAAAAATTTGCAAAGGAATATTCACTCCCAGGATGACACATAGCAAAAATTAAGACCTGAGTCCATGCTATGAAGCACGACAGTATTGTCAAACCAATGGAGCAGCCCAGTCGGTGTCTCACAAGTTCTCTCAGAGTAGAGATTAAGTTAATCATAGTTCTAGAATAATATTTGTAGCATGATAAAAACTATGGAAAACCTTGCAATATGGAAACAGAAATGTACAGGGCACAATGGACACCCATGGTAAATAGGAGACAGAAGAAACCCTGCCACTTTGCCACAGGAAAGATTCACATGATACTTTTGAATATACCCTCTGCTCACTTGAGATCCTGTCCATTTTATCTTTGCTGCATGTTCAAAGAGGCATCTCTGCTGCTGATCTCTACTGATTGTCAAAAGGTCCCATTTTCATTTCAAAAGGTTCAAAAGAGACATAGCCTATACTTTCAAAATTATGGTAAATTTGGTAGAGATTCATAATAACCTCTCTTACACAGAAAGTTTTGGAAATTAAAGAATTGCCCAGGTCTTCTGTGTTTTCATCAGATCTGATTCTTGTAGGCTTAGAACGTGGAGGAAGTCATTTAACTGTGTGTGTGTATGTGTATCTAGTTTTATTTTTATTTTCTAAAGTTGTAAATTTTTCATTGTCTCCAAAAGTTAGAGAAAAAAATAAAGCTGTTTGGTGTTACTTTACTGCTTATTAAAGGAAGTCTAACTCTTGCCAAAAATAAAGTTCATGACAGTCAGCCAATTGCTTTTGTCTATATAAGACTGGAGTCTTGCTCATCCTCAGCAGTTCTTCAGAATATACTTTCATCATCCTAAAATGCCCACTTTAGTATGTTTTGTGGTGGCTGCAATTAATTGCTATCTTTGTAACTTCAGAGTTTTGGCCTTAAAATTAAAAACAAGTTACTTTCTCTTTGGTTGAATACCAGTGCTCAACTCAACTCAAATTCTTTAAAATATTTCATCCATGAACTAAATTTTTTTTCTTTTCAAGTAAAAGTAACAGTCTTCCATGTTCGCTTTGTTCTACTGTCTCACACTCAAATATAGAAATCTTGGCTGTTACAGACCTTTGGGTGGAGCTGCTCAACTCTTCTTGCCTTTCTGTGTTTCCCTCTTTGTCAGGTTCTAACTCAGGTGCACTGTCTAATCAGATACAAATGTTTAAGAATGGGAAATCCTTGAAAAATCCTGGAAAATCCTTGCTTCATATGCCTGGTAGCCTGACTTCTCCTGAACACATGAGAAGGTGGAAGGAGACATCCAGCTCAGAATATCTGTCATCAAATCTTACAAGCACATCTCTCTCTCTCTCTCTCTCTCTCTCTCTCTCTCTCTCTCTCTCTCTCTCTCTCTCTCTCTCACACACACACACACACACACACACACACACGTAAAATTCAAAGGCTCTTCAATGCTAGCTTCTGTGCATCTCAAACTCTGCAAATTTATTCTCTAAATGGTGTAGATGCAATTTCTGGGGTGGCAATCATAGAATTTCCAAGTTTATAAAGGATTGCCAATTCTGGACCAATGATCTGACTGGGCAGATAAGGACTCTTGCCACCAGTCTGAGGGACTTGAGTTGAGTCCTCTAGAACTGTGCAGAAGAAAGAAGGAGAGAAGCAACTGGAATAAGCTGTCCTTCGAGCTCCACATGTTCACAATGACACACATGGGCCCTCGACAAACATACATACAGAACATACAGAATAATAAATCAAAATCAGGTCTGGCAAAAAGTTCTACCCATCTCCAATCTGTTTCTTTGCAAAATTTGGAGTCCTTCTCTTTTTCTTTTTTCTTTTTAAATTTATTCTCATTTAATAGAAAGTTTTATGTAGTTAACAACTTCAGTTCATGTATTTTCTAGATGCTTCTCCTCCTCCTCCTTCTTCTTCATCTAAAAGCTGCCAAAGGCCTTCTCATGGAGTCCTTTTCAAATCTTTTTGAGAACAGGCTTGTAGCATAATTTTATCTTTTATGGAGCATGACTTAGCCCAAGGCTCCTCATGTCACTACAGAAGCTGAGGGTCCCTTTGATCTACCATGAGGGGAAATGGGGGGCAGTTAGTTCCCATGAAATATTCAGCAGAAATCCTGGATTCAGTGAGAAAGTTGTAATCTTCCATCAGTGTAGAGGAGATCAGGACACTAATTCCCTCCAACAAACAGGGCTGAGAACACTGAGCTTGTATGCATGAACCTGATGGGGCTGGGGTAATCCTACTGTACCCCCAAGCCGCCAGTGGTCCCCTTTAACAGATGTTGGGTCACTAGGCTGGATAGCCTGCATCAGGTACCATGAGGATGGCCACTGCATCCAACATGAAGGCAAGGGTGGAGAGAGAGAGAGAGAGAGAGAGAGAGAGAGAGAGAGAGAGAGAGAGAGAGAGAATAGGTGGGGAGGTGTACACCTTGCATTGTGTGACATGCACATCAGATATGGTTTTGGTCTGTTCATGCATCAGGAAATTTGGTGGAATACCTACTTTAAGATCAGTGTGCCTACTCTCAAAATGAGAATGGCCTATAATGTTTGATACCCATTTTCTTGTTTTTTTACTTAAAAATTATTAGGATTATCAGGCACAGCATTTTTCTTTTTAAATCAATAATCATTCATTGAATGTTATATTTTTAGAGAACTTATATTTATTTATTGATTGGTCTTTGTATTTTGGTTGGTACTGTATATGGGTGTTTTGTCTACATAAATGTATATATGGCAGCTGCATGTCTGGTGTCTGCAGAGGCCAGAGATGGTGTCAGATCTGCTGAAACTAGAGGTACAGAGATTTAACGAGCTGCAGTGTGGGTGCTGGGCACTGAACCTAGGCCTTCAAAAAGGTAGCCAGTGCTCTTAGCACTGAGTCATTTGTCTAGGCCCTTTGGTTTCCAGAGGAAAAAGTTTTCAGTGTATGTTTCTTTTCTTAAATCAGTCTTAATGATTTGATAATTTTCTAAAAATCATTTTTAAAATTAATTTTTCTTGCAATCTATTTTGATGATATTCTTTCTCTTCCCCATGCTCCTCCCAGATCCTCCCTGCCCACCCAACTTCATGTTCTCTCTCTCTTTAAAAACAATAAAATCAGTTTAAAAACCAAGAATTTAAGTAAACTAAAAAAAAAAAAAATAGCAAGACAATAATTAAATAAAACAAAAAAATGATCAAAAAATGGAGCCTATTTTATGTTGGGCAGCTACTCCTGGGCATGGAATCTGCCCTGGACTGTGGTTGACGTGCCCTGTGACAATCAATTAGAAAAGACTTACTTTCCCTGTCTCAGAAGTTACCACCTACAAATTGCTTCTTGGTTAGGAGTGGGGTCTTCTTCCTCTTTTCAGTGTTGGGACTGTCTGCTTTGAACATATGTAGGCCTTGAGTGTACTGCCATAGTCTCTGTGAGTTTGTATGTACATCAGCACTTTATGTCTGAGTGACAGTTTCCCTGGAGTCACCCACAAGCCTTTTACAGTCTTTCTGCATCCTTTTTAGCGCCCCAACAACCTATTTAGGGCTGAGTACTCCAAACTCACTCTCAATACATTTTGCCTGATGGTTTAGACACAGTTTGAGGGTTTCCTCAAAGATCTGTGTGGTTAAATTTAATCCTAATTTTAAGTATTAAAAGAGAAGAAATTCAATTAGATTTTGGCATACAGAGGCAGAACCTTTGGAAAGTAATTAGGATTTGATATGTTTTGACGATCAAGAGCCCATGATTAGCTCCTTCTGGTAGACACACACAAAAACACATACCCACCACAGATATAATCACACACACAACAGCACCTACAAATACAGATATACAAAAAAGTGCACACACACGCAATTTCTTGTTTGTCTTTGTCTTCCAATTTTGTCTCTAATTGGTCATCACCAAATCTACTGGATGAAACTGGTATCTCCAGAATGATGAAATAAAATAAACCTCTTTTTTTTTTTTAAAAAAAAAAAAATTAACCTCCAGATATTTTGTTATAGTAATAAAAAAGCAAATTACTATTGTTGATTTTGGGCGTGAGAAGAGACACACACACTCGAACTACTAAAGCCACACAGGGTTTATTTAAGAGAGTTCCCAGGCTGGTACAGAAACAAAAGCAGGACAGAAGGAGATAAGAGAGCAACCAAAACGTGACATCTCTTTTTAAGAGGTGTGCACAGGTTTACATAGTCATGTTTAGGGCATGCCTCCATACCAGGTGCATCCCACCAGAGCCATGTTGGCTTAACCAGGTAGAGTGCCAGGAATACTTACAACTATGACTCAAAGATGATACTGTTATCAGATTTTTCTTCAGATCGTGTAATTTTATCTATGTCTGGAATAACAATCTTCTCTTACACTTACAACCTTCTCCCACCTCCTGTTTTTGGCTGTGTTATTGCTTTCTATACCCATTATTTGTTTTTGGAAATGAACTCTTGACTCCTTTTGATTTTATATGCACATATTTGTTTTCTGCTTCTACACTGACCCTTCTCTATTTCCTCAAGTTATTTTAAACAATACGTTAGGTTGGGTGTTAATGATTTCCTTCAACCTACGTTCTTGCTTGATAAACTTAAGACACTTCAAAGCTCTAAGTATCTCCTTAGCTAAATCCCACAGCTCTTAATTAGTGTTGTTTAAAACATTCAGTTCTAATGACTTTTAATATTTAATTATGCCCGTTAGTCTCCTTTGTTAGAAAGAACTTCTCAATCCTCTCTCTGTCTTTGGTGACCTTCACATTTTTGAGAAGTGACCCAATTATTTCACAGATGGTTATCATGTGGGGCTCACCAGGACCTTTTCTTTCTCGTTGGTGTTCTTCATTTTAGCCATTATATGTGTAGGAGTCATGTTATTCTTTTCCTTTTTAAACTCAAATGGCTTTTTAAGTTGAAGTGTCATAAAGGATTGGTATTATTCCATGATGTTGGGAAGTTATCAGCTATTATCTCCACAAATATTATCTCTTTTGCTCTCTTGGGGTTAGAAGTTGGGGTGTTTCTGTCCTTTTTATACCAGTCTCTTATTTTTTCCCATCTCTTTATATATGATGCATTTTAGAAAAAAATTATGTAGATCTTCTACATCACTGATCTTTTCTTTAGCTGTCTCTCTTCCTATGTTGTTGAGAATTGTGGTTGTATAGTTGGAGTTTGGTGACTCCTTTAGCAATAAAAGCAAATGTCTCACATCTCTCAGAGCTTTCTGGATTAACTGAATCATCCTCTTAGTTTGGAGTATCTTATTTGATTTTTACAGTTACCTTGCAGTTCTGTGAGTCTCAGGAATCTGGAAACTTCTCACTCTCACGCCCTTAGTAAAATAGAGTATGGAAGATCACTTGACTATATTTCTCTCATTCTCAAAGTTAGCCTGGATTTTTCAAAACATGGGTACAGAGCTCCTGAAGCATCTCTATTAAAATATGGATTACCGTTATGTCTAATATGAAATAGGACTAGACATGACATAGTGTGTTATTTTTGTGAGCTATCTTTTCAGACTCCAGCATTTTGTGTTTATTTTGTCTTTTAACTTCTAGAATTTTATTTATTTTTCAAATTATTTTCTAAATTTAGATAATTTCTTTTCCCCTCACCATTGTTTTCAATTTCTACTTGAACTTGTTAAATGTGTTAGATATACCTTTGTCTACATCAAGTAATTTTAAATATCTGATTAGAATAATTCAATAAACAGTGACTTGGCATAAAGATCAGTGATGGAATCTGTTTCCTCAGGAAGTGAGTGCTTTTGAATTTGGATTTGAGTTCCTTGAAACTTTTAACTACATTTTTTTGATACCTAGCTTTGAAGGATACTTTCACAGATCAGTTAACATCTACATCTGAAATACTCCATGAATGAAAAATTTTAAACTCATTTGCAATTTTGTGGCATTCTCAGGAAATATCATCATAGTCCCTAGACTCTCATAATAATAGCTCACAGTTTATAGTCTCCAGAAAGGATAGGCTGAGACTCAGGTTGAGCTGTTGGGATGTTGGTGTTTGCATTTTGCTTATGAGAAAGGCATGGATTTTAGAGTCCAGTGGGAAAAGTGTCATGAGCTGAGCTTCATCATCCAGATTCACACACTGAAGCTGTGCTTTTCCTATGCTATGGCCATATTTGGAGGTGATATGTAAACTGACAATTAACTGAATAGAACTATAAGGATTGAACTCCAGTCCCAATAGGCTAGCATGCTTACATGAGGGCCCTAGGCAAGGCTTCGAGAATAGAAATCCACTCTCTGTAAACTGAGGTAGTTTACTCCAGGACAGCTCAGCCTCCATAGCTATGAGGAGGAAAAATCCCAGTGTTTATACCACCCAGTCATGGCAGCCAAAGAGAAACAATACAGGTGTCTGAATGCTGCAACCTTCCCACAGGAACGTAGGAGGCATTGTTCCTGCTTCCCCACTGTCTGCAATAATTCAGCATGCTACTATATCTAGAGTCCTGTGCCGAACGCAGAAATGCTCCCAACCCTTCCCCTCACTGCTCCTTCTGTTTATGCCCCTTTCCACACAGACCGCAGCCTTCACCCTTTGCTCCCGCCATTGTCTTGCCTGTATCTTCAGCTCTTAAGTTTGATTAGCACGTCCACTCTTGAGGAGCATGCTAAAGAACCCTAAGCTTTGGGATGCTGCTGGAGAAGACTCAGTCACTTGCAAACCATCCTCCAGGTTTGTATTGTCTCCAGTCCCGCATTCTTCTGGCTATCTTTGTGTTTAAAACTGACTCCAAATATATAACCTTCCTTTTTACTTCACAGAGAAAATAGGGGCTCTGTGAAGGGAAATTGCTTCATGTCAACCCCATTTCACTTGTCCGGACACCTGTAGCCACAGCCTTTTTCTCCTTTGTATTATCACTAAGGAGCTTGGCAATTCCACTTAAAGCCACCTCCAAGCTTGTTATCTGGCTTCCATCTCATGTCGTTCAGTAATTATCACATTCATCCATTCATCCATGGGTTCATTTATTCTTCCACTTAAGGAGGATCTGGAGGAGACACAGACCTGTAGCTGTATTAGGCACTGATTTAAAGTGGTGAGGGTCTCTGGGAAGAAAGAAATAAGCCTGTGGTGAGTTATGGCAAGGGTTATCTCCTGCCAGCTGTGAAGCAGTGTCTCTTACCTGTCTTCAGGACAGTGCTTAGATCACAGTCCCAGCTGATGGTCCTGGATCCACACTCCACCTGGACTCAGTGTGTGAGATGGGAGCAGGCAGCAGTGTCTGTGCAGCCTAAGGTGTATGCTCCCTCATCATGCTGGCCTCGGATTTGCTGGAGGAGACAACGGGAGTGCATAGTTTGATACTGAAGGTGCTGGTCTCCATCGGAGGGGAAGAAAAGTGAAGCTGATGTAGAGAGCTGGGAGAGTCCCGCAATGCCTGGAGACTTGGGTCTGATATACAGTGAATATCTCTCTCTGTGTTCCCCCTCCCCCTCCTCTCATTCTCCTCCTTCCCTCCCCCTCCCACCCTCCCTTCTTTCTCTGACTCTTACTCTTCCTGATAGAGAAACAGAAGGCTGAATAATCATTACAGCACATGGCAAAACTCAGATGACAGAATCACTCAGCCTATAACACACTGTCACAACCATAACCCAGGGGCACAGGATAAGAGTGCTTTGAAGCTCAATTAAAATAAGTGAATTTTAGTCAAAGCTGTACCATTCTGTGGTGTGAACTATTTGAAAATACATAGTTGGTGACAAATAGTTATATTCCCACCATCTAAAGCTCCGATTTGTTCCCCACCGATACTGTGTGGGATGGGTACGGGGGTAGAAATCCACAGCTAGGTAAGACAGCAACAGAGCTAAGAAAGCTCTGGGTTCTCTAGTTTACACTTCTAGATGGATGGTAGGTGCTGGGTCTGTGCTCATTAATAAAGACACCCGAAGGGAGAGGAGAATGTTCAGCTCTGGATATATTTGGTATGAAGCACGTCCAGGAGGAGAAGAAAAGCCCTTGCTCAGCACATTCCAGGACGTGCCTCTCATAGGGAGTTCCCTCCCAACTTCTGATATATCTGTGCTCTGTGCTTTATAATTTTTCTGTTTCTTTTTAATCAATAGATGTTTTGTGCTGAAGACTCTAAGTATTAAGTGAAAATTCCTCACACACAGACACATACTACATACCACACATACTACACTACAGCACACACACACATACACATACCACACATACCATACACAGGATATGGAAGCAGGGGAGTGAGTGTTCTGTCCTGTTCTGGATAATTCTCTGAACAATAGCCTGCATCTGTTAGTATTACCTCTTTACTTTTTAACAACTACTCCATGCACTGGATTTGGAAATTATTCTCCCCTTGGGGTGTTTTTGGCTCCGAGATTTCAAGGCCTCATTGCTTTCTGATTCACAGGTGGGGCAGGCTTCAGTTCCTAGTGATCACCCCTCTGCCACAGTCGGCACTTTACACCACTCTTCTGCCTGAAGTGGTGCTTCTTGGATTAGGGTGGGACTTTATGACAGATCTCGTTATAATAAAAGGACCATGCTGAGTAAAACAGAAAGCCTGGGGAATATGCAGGCAGACACTGGAGGGGGAACAGGTGTATGCAGAGGCTTGTCCTTGGTCACTAGGACCCAGAAAAGGAAAAGAAGGATTTCCGCATAAACTTTGGAGGAACAGGTTGAGCACACTGAAAACCCCATGTCTCAGCCCTTCAGTCTTCTGTGAACCAAATGACTGGGTCACCCTACTTAATTCCTGCAGAAAACCCTTTTATGGTTTGAATCTAATAATAGCTCTGAGAGCTCATACACTGAAGGCATGGACTCTAGTCTATGGGCACTAGAGAGGGATGAGATTACAAGGGCTCTGATTTTTTCCATGAGTTAACCAACCGATGTATTTATACATTCCTAGCTGAAAGGATTATTAAGAAGTGAGGCTAAGTAGATAACTTGGGATGTGCCTTGAGAGGGTGTGTCTTGCTCCGGTCCTGTCCCAAAGTTCTCTCTGGCCACTATAAGGTATGTGGCATGGTGCTGCTTCCATGATGTTTTCCCTTTTCTCAGACCTGAAAACCACTAGTAAAAAACCAGGCAGCCACGGGCTGAATCTTATAACCCAACAAACCAGAATTAATCCTTCCTTTCCAGAGTTATTTTTCTCAAGTATTTCATCAAAGTCACAGAAAGTAACTAACACAGTTTGACTTTCCAAACCGCTCTCGCTCCAAGCGCCCCTCATTGTTTCTGTCATCTTCAGCAGCTAGACAGCTGTCACCGTCTTGCAATGACACATTTCTCCGATTCCCCCTTCCTCTCTCTTTACGCGCAACCACTTCTTAACAGTCCCAGGTAACCATTTTTGTGCGATGATAGGACAGTCTTGTGTACCCAGTGCTGGCCTTGAACTTGCGCTATAACTTAAGATGACTTTCAACATCTAATCCTTGGGTCTCTCCCTCTATTCCCCAATGCCGGGTTTACAAGCATGCACCCAGTTTAAACAACCAGTTTAAATTCTGCTCCAGGGCTGAGCGCTCTGCCAACTGAGCTACATCCTCAGTGCATCTTTACAGTTGTTATTACTCATATTAATTAAATACAATAATGGGTTTCATTGTGATGCTTTCACTCATCTGTAATGGATGATCGTGTTCACCTCATTACCAGTTGTTATTCCTGTCTCATTCTTGCTGTTCCACTTCTCTTTACAGTTAATCCCACTCTTACCTTGATATCATTTTTGTTACCCACACACTTAATTAGGGTTGCTTACAGCAGGGTGGATGAGTGGGAATTGATCAATGCATGGGCAGCTTACCAATGGCTATTATGTAGCAGGATCAGGTATTTTTGAGAGGGACCTAGGGGTGTGGCTTTGAGGTCTCCAGGCCCCTGGATATGGAGGGCCAGCCCGCTTTGAAGACCAGTTGTATGTAGCTTGCCTGACCTTCCTGTTTGTTCCCTGAGTTCTCAGTGAAAAGATTGCTGTGGCTACATGGGACATTTCAACCCTCCAAAAATTGCCCTAAGGTCCAATTTTATATCAGTGAATGTTTTATATGAACCCCTTAATTAATCTTTTCATAGAATCAATTACCAGTAAATAATTCTTACAATACTATTGCCTTTGGATATTTATGCTTCTCCCTGAAGATTAATGTTACTTTCAGTCATTTTACAGTGATCAGTAGCTTCTGCAGAGACACCTTACTGGTTTAAATGCTAGGAATAGGTGGCTGTTGAGTGCACATCCGCAAAGGGGCATCTTAATCAATGATTTTTTTTAAATCAGACTATGCCATATACATATATATATATTAGTTTCTGGAGTAGTATATATTTCCATAAATATATATACACACATACATATATATACATACACACACACACACATATATATACATATATATATATACATCCTCCAGTTCTCAACCCCACCGTTACCAAGAATAGTTCATGGAAATAGAATCTGTATTGTTGGTTCACAGCTGTATTTCCAGCCCTGAATATAAAGCCAGGACATGGTGGCTATTTGGCAAATATGTGTTGAAACACATCTTTGTTGGTCTCTGTGTGATGCTGATTCAAGTTTCCATCAGGTAAAGTTTATTTCTGTGCAAGTTCTTCATCCTGTGGCCTGTTGGTTGGTGTGTTGCAAGGCTCTGCTCTGCTTGCTCCTTGGGGTCTGTACTTTAGTCCAGAGAGAATCCTCTCATTGGATTTTATAAGAATCCTAAGGATAAGGAATGGGAAAGAATGTTCCCTGAAGTTTTCTTTTGTCCATTCCCTTGTGAACACTGGCAGTTCTTCCAGAATTCCAATCCGGAGTCAAGGCATAGTTGGGAGCCTCTCATGTCAGAACTGAAGCCACACACCCACTGAAAGTTCCCTTTTAAATTGTGTTGTCCCTGGGCCTGTTTCTCCCCTATTGCAAATTTCTGTCATGCAAAATATGCCTGAAGTCAGCACGGTACTCTCTGATGGTGTTTTTTGAGAGATATGCCAATCAATCACATTTCCTAAGAAGAAAACCCAACTATAGCTATCAGGACTTACCAGAAAAATTGCTTATGGGAATTAAGTGGACGTATCCTGGGTCTGCTGCATGCTGCCGCTCGCATGTTGAGCCTGGCCACTGTGGACAGTGAGAAGAACAGCAGTTGCCTGTGTTTGGCCCATTAGAACTTAATTGCCTTTGCATCTTCTGCCTGTGAGGTTTAGCAAGGGATGTTTGCAGCCCAATTAGCCTCCAGGTTCCTCAGATTTGGTTTTGTAGATCTTTAGCCCTGCAATCTACAGTAGAAATGATGCATAATTAGTGGAGCCATAGTGAATCAGTCTCCACAGAGGTGGATCTGTGCCTCCTACCAAGATGTCTAAGAATAGCTCTTGCAGACATGTTCTCAAAGAATGAAACTAAATGCTTCACCTACAAAAAACTCTTCCTGGGGACTAACAAGAAACCATGATGAGAATCAAGAAAAAAATAATTCCTCAGCATCTAAGCTCTGGATTGCAGACCCTGGCAGGACCAAAGAGGCCACCCCCATGGTGTAACTGTGGGCATTTTATGATTAAAACAAACAAACAAGATGGTCGGATGCTGCTCATTTTACAGGCAAATATTACCCAAATTTGTGCCTCTTAGATTTGCACAACAATCAAAGGAATTTTACATAACACGGGGCAATTTAAGTATGGTTGTGTACAATGGAGATAGGGTAGAGGTAGAATGAGTAGCCAGTTTTCAAGTGGTGATGGATTCCAAACCCACTTCTCTACCCCTGGCCGCCCTCCTCCAAAGCAGCAGGACCCAGCCCTGGAGAGGCTGTGAAGCTGAGACACATGGGTGGAGGCAGGGAGATGGTTTCATATCATCAGCCACCAGTAAGAGTGGAGAAAAGATTGCTCGGAGGCTGGTCTGGTTCAAGAACATGATTCAGTAGTCATGTAGGAAGGGAGCTAGGGAGATGGATGCCTTCATCTTCTCTGCTGACAACAGTTTATGTGAGCTTTGAAAGGAAGGGGTAGTTACATTTTAATTTACAAAGGAGGGTTATCCTGATAACCACAAGGACATAGGGTCCTGCGAAGAATCCACAGGAGAATATTGGGGACAAGACCTGAGGGCTAGGGGAAGTATAGACTTCATGTATATAGCCAGGATAGATTACTTTATTGATCACACTTCAAGTCTAGAGGTCTGGGCAAAGCCATCTGGACATTAGCTTCCTTTGACAATTTTGAGTTGCTTAATTGCTCTCATTTTAGGAACACATTTTAAAATCTTCCAGGATTTCTTGCAATCTGCCTTATCCCCAATCACAGAGACCCGTGAGAGGCGTTTAGGTGATGTGCCTGTACCTGACATTCTTCCATATAGTTCATTCTTAGCCTGCCATTGTTCCTATACAAATCTCAGGAATCAGGTGGGGTCTTGGAGTACACCTGTGGACCTGCACCATAACAAGTGTTTTATTTCTGCCCTATTAAACTTTCACAGTGAGCTGTTTCATTCATCTTTCCCATTGATGGATATTCTCCATGTTAAATTTCTCTTCTTTGACAGAAATACTACAGTGTTCTGGGAGTTCTTAGCTGAGAGGTTAACCCAGAGAAACACCCTGTTTTCAGGAGAGGAACTCAAGGTGTGAGATCACTACAACTGACCTTGCTTCTTACAACCTGTATCTTTCATAAGAAATGACAAGAAATGTGGGTCATGTTTTAAGAATTTAGTGGGCGGTCAATGAGACAAAACTTTACTAGTTAGATGCACTGAGTATATTTCCCTTTGTTTTTCTTTCTTTTAAAAGTTATCGTTAGTAGTGCATCTGGCTATGAAGGTGTCGATGTTGTATTCTTGTGTAAGGTTATAGCTACATTTTAAAAAGGACTTCCCTGGAGATTCTCAGCAAATTTCTAAAGATCAGCAGTAAAAATTGTAATTATCAGCACTGACCAGAAGATTCCCCAAGGTCTCAGGTAAGCAAGCTTGCCTCTGCTTCCCGCCTTGTAGGCCTTCTCACATTCATTTACCCATTGACATGTTTCCTCTTGGAGAGAGTTTAATAGATTTCAACATTTCATATGCCCTGAATCTAGTGATTCCCATGTTACACAAATAAAACATAGACCAACATTTGTGATAATAACTATGAGAGACATAACTCAATCCTGTTGGAGTTTTATAAAGTTAACCTGGATAAATTAGCTAAGGTTGCCTTTCCCTGACACTCTTGTTAATTCTCATGTGATAGGTACATGAGAATAATACCATGCTAATTGACATTATGAAAATGTTATGGCTATTGTGTTACTGTGGGTTAGATTTTATAAATCAGAGAATAAATTCTAGTTGTAGACTCTACATACACACACACATTCATACATATGCATCTGCACCTGGTCTTTCAAATATTGGGCTTTTTTGTCTTTTAAATATTGTATTTATATATACATACATGTACATTTGAAGGTACAAACTCATACTTACAGACACCAACATTTACCTTGTATCCCTCTCTCCTTCTTGGAGACACATACACAAACACATGTATACACACACACACACACACACACACACACACACACACACACACACAGACACAATCCCTGCCTCTTGGAAGCATTATGCCCCTCGGAGTATGGCCTCTAAAGAAGCTTCTGTTGCTCCCTGCTGTGCTGAAGGACCCCCTGCCATTCCCATCACCACATGCTCCACATCCTGGGCAGGTCTCCTGCCTGTCCACAATATTCTGCCATCATTATCAAAGCTGTAGTCCAGCTGTGGATTGAAAGAGGCAGGAAGCAGCTGCTAGGCCAGATGGACAATCTTTTTCTTGTGGGCTTTACACATTTCAGGATAGAAAAACATCTGGACAGCGATGATAAAGCAAGGCTCTTGTTTCTTTCTGATCTGGGGGAAATTATAACAAGCTCGATAACCTGGGAGTCTGGTCCAATCCAGTTCTATCAGTGACTCAGAAAGGAACACTCAGCTTCATTACACTTTCCAAATTAAGACAGAGTGTGAAATCATCTGGACTCTAGACAGAGAGGCCAGAGAGACTTTGTTGCTATACTTGGAAAACAGGTGAAATGCTTGACTGGGAAGGAGCAACTACTTTCCCTGGTGTGAGATCTGACTTACAGTGTGAACAGGCTCTGGACTTGGAACCTGAGGCTGAGTTCCTTCCGAGAGAGTTGCCTGTGCTCAGCCCTGCTGGCAGACACACCTTGTTCTGCATCCTGAGTATTGGGCCTTTTACAGTGTACCTCCAATGACTCCTTATATTCCCTTCTAATCCTCTTAATCAGGTTGACAGAATCCCACTGACATCTACTACAAAAATTGAAGCTTGCATATACTCTGGGCCAAGTAGAAAGGTAACATGGAGATTCAGTCAACCCAAGAACCTTGGGGCTGAGTGGAACCTGAAAACCATGGTACTGTGGTACCTGATACTCCTCCTGTTTGTAATCTAATTTTCCCTGCCATGTCAATGGATGGTGGTCAGATCTTTAAGTTCTTGCTATTAGGGACACAGTTTTTAATGATTTTTTTCTTTCATTGAAAACAATTTTTTCCTCTATAATATCTCTGGATTATAGTTTCTGCTTCTTCTACTCTGCCCAGTTTTTTTCTAAATCCCTCCCACTGGGTTCCATCTCCTTTCTGTCTCCTGTAAGAAAACAAACGGGATTCTGAGAGATTATGATGACATGATATTATGAAACAAAGAACCTTTAAAGATGCCAGTTTAGGGTTCAATATTCTGAGTTCTCTCACCCCCTGCATGTTATGTGCCTGTGCATCTCTGCATTTGTTCCCATCTGCTGCAGAATGCAGTTCCTCTGATGATGGCTGAGCAAGGCACTGATATATGAGGACAGCAGAATGTCATAAGGAGTCATTTTATTGCTCCTTACTTTAGTAAAGCATTAGTATTTGGTTTTCCCCTAAGTTACTGGGATATCTAGTCTCAGGTTCTCAGTCATTTAAACAGTGTTGTGTATGGGCTCATATGGAATGGGCCTTAAGTCAAATCAAACATTGGTTGGTTACTCCTGTAGGCTTGTGCCACTCTTGCATCAGCATATCTTGCAAGTAGGATGTTATTATAAATCCAAAGATTTGTAATGAGGTTGATGTTTGGCAGCATGCAGAGTACCAAGAAAATTATTTGACATGGGCTCCATTTCTCTGTGTTTAGTGAGTTGTATAGGTGTTATCTTCAACAACACAGGCCTTGCCGTCAGTTTGCAGAGAGCATCCTATAGGCTTGGCAACAGCCTGGGATTTTTAGGGGTTCTCAGAGGACCCTTTTGGTTTACAATTCAATTAGATGTAACTCATTCCTAATACTGAGGCTTCATTTGTCAAGGGATGCTCACCTGTTATTTGGTGATTTCATTTAGATCACCTTCATATTTGAGTCTATACTAGGAACTTTCCACTGTATTAGGTTCTCATACTACTCCTCAGATGGTTCTTAGATTTAGCTGTATCTCTAATATTCTCTTCCTGTTCTATATTTGTTTTTAAAGCAATTAATTTAAATTTTAGAATAAAATAAATTATATCTTTCTAAGTTTTTAAAATGAACATTCTCAGTTAATTATTTCCTTTTCACATCCACATATTTATTTTTAGTGATTTGTGCCTAATAAATGCCACTAAACAAGATATTTCTTATGAATAATGCATATTCATTCAAAATTCCTTTAGAAATTATCACTAAAACAGGTAGTGGCTGTGTATGCATGAGTATGAAAATGTGAGTGTGTAAATATATGACTGTGTGAGTGTATGGGTATGTGTATAGATGAATGTGTGGGAGTGAAACAGTGAGTGTATAAGTGTGAGAGTGTATCAATATGAATATGTGTGAGTGTACAAGTATGTGATTGTGAATGAGTGGG
The DNA here is from genome assembly GCA_004025045.1 of Sigmodon hispidus. Taxonomy (NCBI): domain Eukaryota; kingdom Metazoa; phylum Chordata; class Mammalia; order Rodentia; family Cricetidae; genus Sigmodon; species Sigmodon hispidus. The sequence goes on from PVIH01002986.1 coordinate 84,969, forward strand.
TGAATATGAATAAATGTGTGAGCATGAATGAATGTGTGAGTGTGTTAGTGTGACTGTGAGTGTTGGTGTGTGAATGATGTCTGCGAGTATGTGTGTATGTGTACATGTGTGTGTATATACATTGTGTGTGTGTGTGTGTGTAGCATGTGTTTTGGGTAGATGCTCACAAGCATTTAGAACACACTGATATTCCATTCTCTTTCTGAGGCAGCTTACAAAGAGGGGGCTGTCTGTGAGCGGTAATGCTACTCAAGGCCCTTGCTATATTTTCCACCCGTCACCTTGTCTCCCAGCTTCTCTGGACATCTTTTTGCTCTCTAAATACAAAATGTCAACATAATCAGTGTGGCAGAACTGAGGCCAGCCTCCTTCTGGTTCAGTGATTTGTCTACATAGAAAAGCAGGGGGTTGAACTGACTGGACTGCACACAGTCAGGGACCGTCATTGCAGGAGAGGCAGAAGGCTAAGGAAATGGAAGGGCAGGAGTGAGAAGCAAACACAGCGAACGAACTGTCAGTGTCCTGGTGCCCTCTGCATGCTGTACTGCAGGGGTGGTAACCTGCCAAACTGCCCATGGAGACCAAGTGTTCTTGGGCCTGAGGCAGCTGGGTGGAGATGCATGGCTCTCAAGCGTTGACTCCTCCTCCCCTACTGCCACAGCTTTTCCTAAGACAGTCTGGTCCAGGGACTCCAGTACTGGCTCCAGGATTCCTCACAGAATGGCCATGAAAGCAATGTCTGACTGCAGTGCAGAGGCCACAGTGTAGAATCTAGAGAAATTACAGGCCTCAGGGTCAGAGATATAGGTTGCTGTTGTCAGGCTAACATTTAACTATCAGTAAATAAATGCCAGTGGTGTAGGTTAAGCATACAATTTTATATATTTTGCTGTTAAAATGTGCAACAATTTATCAGTAAAACATGAAATGTTCTTTGTTATATTCATATACTAAATTGAATCTCACATAATTTTTCCAATGGACTTACAAACCGTCTCCTTAATATTAGCTCACAGATGCAGTCCACTTGGCAAGGATTAGCCATGGCAGTCTGCAGCTTCTCACCCATCTCAGGCTCAAAGCAAACCCAGCTTCGCTGAATGCCCAACACATAACTGCCCAAGGCAAACAATAGAATTTGCTTCCTACCACCTGGGTTCAAGGCTGCCCGAGTTAGGAACCTCTTGTCCACCCAACCTTCTCCACACCTGCAGCCTCAGAGACCCACCCCTTCCTTCTAAAGTCTACAAAAGTCAAGGATGTCCTTTGTCCTTTGGGTTGCTTTTGGACTTCCCTACCTAGCTCCACCCACTGTCGGTGGCCTTGGTACCAGAGTATAGTTCACCTGAAATATGCCCTCTAGTGACAGATGTATCTCTGTGTGGTGCTGGGTCATTGTCCATATACAGATGACAAAGGCAGAAGAGAAACATGAAGACACGTGAGGAAAGTCCTTAGTCCCTCAGCTATATGTGGCTTCTCTAATCAAGTAGAAAACAAAAATGGTTTCTGTAGTCAACTCATGTTCACCTAGCATTTTGCTTCATTTCTAATGTCAAGGTATAAACAAATATACTTTTAGCTTCTGTTTATGTTATTGAATTTTTAAACTCTTGATAGATATTTAAAAATGAACAAATAAGATTAGCTTTTGGGTGCTGAAGGGATGTCTCAGCAGTTAAAAGCACTGTTCTTACAGAGGACCTGGCCTGGATTCCCAGCACCTACATGGTGATTCACAGTCATCTGTAACTCCAGTCCTAATGAATCCTGACTTCTATGGGCACAGGAATGCTAGTGATGTACGGACATACATGTGAGTAAAACACTCACACACATAAAATAATATTTTAAAAATTCAACAGCAGCTTTTCCATTTGTTGATTCACGCAGTGCAAATGTCCCCATTGTGGCTCACATCAGGCTTCCCTACTGCCTGTCCCAAGCAGAGTTCCAATGCTCATAGGTCATTCAGAACTTTTGTACTGCTCCCCACAACCTCATCAGTCTGTGAAGTTCAACTGGGAGATGAACTTCGTGCATGTATTTGTTATCTTCATGTGAAATATAGTTAATTAAAAGATTATAGAATTTAAAGAGAGGGAGGAGAGAGTATAGGAGCAAAGGATCAGCATCATGGGGAGCAGACTCATGTAGACAACCTCAAGGGAGTCCTTGCCCTTTCTGGAGAATGAATGGGGGATGGTGTGGATGGAGACTAGGGGAGGACTGGGAGGAGGGGAGGGGGGGAGCAGTGGTGGGTAAGGGAAAAATTTATAGAATTTAATCATTAGGTTAATTTCTCTGTTTAAAAGGAAAAAAAGTGCCCTGTAAAACTTCAAAACTTTAACAAAAACTCTTGAACTTTATATAATGTTCTTTCCTGTTCCTCTAAAAAAAATTTTTTTCTTTTTAAAATAATTTGTTTGTGTTTGGGGAGGAATGGTTTCCGGAGGGCTTTTAATGAAGCCTGCAGTCACAGGCATTTGTGTGCCCCCCATGTGGGAGACAGGGTGTGTATGGGGGAGGGAAGGAGAGGGCAAGATTGACCAGCAGGTTATAGTTAAGGCTGGGAAGAGCTTAGAGGCGCTGGTGCCCTGTCACAGCTGTGGGCTTCGAATAACAGTCATACACCACACACTAAAGCATGCAGCAGGAAGGATCGACCATGGAGGGTTCTTCTGGAAGCATTGGCTGAAGCTCCAGGAGCGAGTTTTCCTTGCTCTGAACAGTGTTCACACATGTTTTTGGGAAGAGCAACAGCTCCCCATTAGTATGTACAATGGTGTTTGTGTATATCAGTTAAAATAAAGCAAGGATAGTGAGAGACACTTGTAAAAACATGAGGTTTAAGATAATCTCTGCAACAGTCATTTGTAATTGTCAACATTTACATTTATGTAAGCTTGGCCTCGCTACCTAGGGGGGTTATTATGCATGCATATGTGCCTGTCTTCATAAATAAACATGAGGGTAAAATAAAGAAAGCCCAAATATCCTAGAAAGCAGAGCAAATGATGCAGATAGCACACTCCAGAAAGGTGTGCCTAATGCATGACCCAGCTTTAGACAACTGAGTGCATTCTGCACCATGGCTACCAAAGGGATCAGAGCTGAGAAACTGGGTGATTTCATTTCCTCTAGTACCTGGATTTAAAGAGTTAAATTTTTCTCAATATCATCACCAAAGGAATTCAGATCTACCTTGGTAGAAGGCACCAAAACCCACAGATTCATTTTAATAAATACGGATGTAAAACGATGTCATTTTCCCTGTGATGCTCACAGTTTTCCTCCTTTGATGAGATACAGCAATTACATCTTATTTCTTTCAGCGGAATTTACATAAAAATCAAACAAACGGAGAAAGAGAAGGAGAAGAAATTGCAAAGTAAACAGAATTAGTTCATCCCTGTGAAGGAGGGCATCAGCAGATTCTCTGGATCTATGAACTAAAAGGACTCCGAAGGGTCAGTTAAACTCCACTTCGAGAATCTGTTAGCCTGTATCTCCAGGAGCTGCAGAGTCAGAAGCAGTTTCTGTATAGACCTGCGAGGAGGCAGATGGTCCAATGACATGATGTGACTTAGGCAGAAATAGGGGACTACGGTGAAGTAGAGGACAAAGATGCTCCCGTGTCATTTTTAAGTTTGGGTTTTTTTTTCTGTTTTGTTGGTTTTGGGTTTTGTTTTTGAAAAACTGGCTCTAAGGTGATTAGCAGTTGTAGATGCAACTGCCTAAGAGAGCTGCAGGCATGGGGATTAAGGCTGATTAGATTGGCTTGTGCTTGAAATGCACATCCTAAGAGGAGGTACAGTGAGGGTAATGAGAGACTAAGGCATTCAGGTTCGTTATTCAGGCATCCAGGCATCCAGTTCTAGGCCCCACCATGCAGGCAGGATAGCGCTAAACCATTCATTTGTAATTCATTTGTAAAAGTTAGAAGACAGTTTGATACAACTTGTTGGAAATGTATACCATGAGGTTTCTGGCCAGGGACTAGTTCCATGGTTCAGATCTGCCACCACTGCTTATATGGACCAGCAACCCCAAAGTCCCAAAGAACACACACAGACACTTTTATTAATTTCATCCTGCCTGGCTTATATCTCAGGCATATTGCTAGCTAGCAATTTCATCTTAATTCAACCCATTTCATTTATCATTCCTGCCCCTGGCTTACCTTGCATCTTGGTGGCTGGATCATCTCTGTTTGACTCCACCCTCCTTCCCCTACCTATGCCTTGATCTCTCAGCCTACTTCTACGGTGCCCACCATAGGCCAAAACAGTTGCTTATTTCACAGCATACAGAAAGACATTCCCAAATCAGAAATGTTTGTGGTAGAATGCTGGACTCTCTTGAATATCCGGCTTTGCCCTCCAGTGAATGAGGTTGAGTTTGTAATCATATGTTACGGGAGAAGAGAAGAATTCACAGAATATTAGTTTATATAACAGCAAGAGCCTTATGGTAAAAATGCCGAACAGATTCCCTGTTTAAAATAGGAAGAACAAGCAAACAGGAGATGCATGGAGGGCAGAGGTTAATTCCATAATCCAAAAAACTAATGTTCTGAATGAAAAGGGGAAACATACATCTGTACTTAATGGTTGCAAGCAAGAAGGCATTCTGGGGAGGTCGCCTGAAGCCCACAGAATTAGAAAAATGCTTTCTGAGACTTTCTATTATTTATTGACCCTAGAAAAATCTTGCTAACAGAGCAACACATACAGTTCTTCACTTGCATCCATTAACACAGGGAAAACCCTCCATGGAAGGGAGGCTTCAAATCCTGAGGGGATGGGATGGGGGGCGCTTTTCTCTTTATGCCAAAGGATATTTGGTTCACATAGAAAAGTTTTAAAATGGCTACATGTGGTTCTAACAATCACGTGGTGCTGGTCAGGCATCCAGAGCCAGAATCTGGCCACAGTCAAACCAGTCCTGAAGTCTCTGGAGAAAAGACTTTCTGAATAAGCCATGGTGGTGGCAGCCAGGGCTGGGGGCTGTAGGAAACATGAGTACTATTTAAATACTGCAGTGGGGGATGTTGCTAGATGGACCAAGTGTGGATAAAAGATTTCCTGCAGCCTTGTTTGAGTTATGCAACATAAGACTCAGCCCCACTTTAGGGACTACAGTGGCTTTTATTAGAAATTGGTTCCAGATAATCTTTTCTGGCATTATATTTTATCTCATTTTTATCAAGAAAACATATCTCGATAGTCCATTGTTTCTGTTGGGATGTAGAAATAAGAAAAAAACAACTTGGAAAAAGTATAAACAGTACCTTTATCTGCCTGCTTTTTGTTTTATTTTTTTAAAAAACTTAAGTAGTTTCTTGTTGCTGTTTTGGGATTTTACTCTGTCTTTGCCAGATTCCTCTGGGTTCTGTGGGGTTTGGCTGTCTGCCAGACATTGCTTTAATTGCAATTTCAGGTTATCTGTTTATGGTGTGTATAATCACCCTCAGAAATGAGAAATACTCAAGGGCTTACACTGTTCTCTACTTAGGTACACATACCCCTTCTTCCTCTTCTTCATAAATTGGGGAAATCTACTTTCCAACAAGATGCCTCCAGCTTTGCCTGTCTGCTCCAGAGCCTTCTTAACTATCCACACCATGTTTTTTCAGGGTGGGGTGTTTAATTCTAATTTTCCAGCTAATTCATTATCAACTCCAGGCTATGAAGAAGATGGCTTTCTCAGGGAAGTTTCTGGAGAGAATTTTCTTGTGCATGATTGACCTTCAAGGCATTCTTACATGAGCTCTGCACTGATCCAGCTAACCTTTCCTTCCCTCGGTATGGAGGCAAAAGGAAAAGAAATGATTGTCTTGGCTGCTGGGCATCTCACTGCTGATTAAGTGTTAGACCTGCACACATTAAGCTAGACAGTGTTACTCAAGCTCAATGCTAGCATGGGAAGCTTCCCACCCCCTTTATAGAAAGAAATGTGATAAAGAAAATATCCAGTGACCCACAGCAAGAAATGAAAGAAGGGTTTGCTTTTGGTTCTCCTGATGATTGAGACAGGCATGTTTATATCTTGGAGTCTCACCCAACCATAGGAATATCCTTTCTTCTTTGAGGTGGGAGAGAGAAGGGGTCTCCATCTCTCTGTACCTCCCCTGTGCCTATATATTCTCCTTTCCCCTCCCCATTTCTTTCTTACTCTCCCCACACTCTGGCATAGAATTTGGACTTTAGACATAGACATTCAAGGATCATCAAACACTGAGTGCTTGCTTTTCTCTCCATCTCTTATCTTCAGACACTGCCTTTTACACATGTGCCCCATTTGCTGTTCATCAATGATTACAGAAACCAGAGCTATGTATCTGTTCTCACTGTCATCATTTCACTCCTCATCTCCAGGCTGGCTACTGTCTCTTCAATCATTCCTGTCCTATTCAATTACTAAAATCTGGTTCCCAGTTCCAAGTAAGCCCAGAATCCTTCTCTTCCTGATTTTCCTTTATTTCCTTATTAGTCCCATGCAATTTTATATTCCCAAGATTTTATTATCTTCTGTGTTTAAAGTCATTATTTTCAACTCTCTTTGTGACCATTTTATATTAAATGATTCAATAAATCTCTTGCTGTGTTTTTGGATCTCTGTTCTGGTTCACCCAGAGTATTCCATGAGATTCTAGGAAAGGTGGCTTTGAGTACAGAAGAATATGTTTATGTTTGTGACATGGCTCCGAAGGCCTTTGCCAGTTATCCCCATCAAATAAAAACATGATCTGACTTCATAAGAGATAGTAAGAGTAAAATATGCCATGCCAAAATGCCCATCGCTAGAGCTCTGATCAGCAGAGGCCCATCAGGAATTGGGATGTACAGGAATTGTAGGTTTATCTGTGGGATACACACTTGGAGTTCTTTCTTTAGTAAGAAGTTGGGTTTGTCCTGGATTCCTGATGTTCTCTCATCCATCTTGCTTTCCATCCCATCCTTTACCCCAGGACATTTGGAGTGCTCACGCGGATGCTGGCCGCAGGTACTTCTGCAGACAGTAGCTTTAGTACAAACTGAAGCCAGATTTCAAACATGCTCCCCATGTGGGTAGCAGATTCAGAGAGCTCAACAACAGATGAGGATGGAAGAAGAGTCTTGACTACAAAGTCTATCAGAACTGACGTGCTCCAAGGAGCTAGAATCTTGTATCCAGTGCAGCCTAATCATGGCTTGAACCCATGAATATTAAACACCCCACACAGCTTGACTGGGTTGCTGTCTGCAACTTATTTTGCATGCATAATTAGAGTAAGTGACAAATTCATGTCAGTCTATTCAGATAGGGTGCACACAGGCAAAATTAATTGTTTAGTTTAAAATATGAAGTGAAACTTGGGACGCTTAACAGTAAAATGGCATTATGAATATTCCATCCATCAGTGTATATAAATCTGGATATTAAAAGCAAAGTCAAATAATTTTTACCTAATAAAACATGACAGATTGTCATGATACTATTAATTATTGTTCTGTAGACCATTTTACTGTGTCTATGAATATTAAATGTTTTCCATTGCTCAAGAATTTTAGTCTTTTATGCTAACTATGGAAGTGTCAATCTGCAGATTATTTTGCTACATTTAAATGGTTATTGATTTTTTTTTTAAGAAACCACACAATGCATCTGATGGGAGTAAGTGGATAAAACTCCATTAAATTATTTTACCAGAATGGATGATGAGTGTAATAGTGACAAGCTCTGAGTACTGACAGTCTTTTACAGAGCTTTGACTATTTGCTATTTGCTTGAAGCTGAAGAAAATAGGAAAAACAAATGTCTGCTGGGGATTTTTTTTAAATTATTAATCAAGCATGTGACCTTGGTCAAACCAGTTAGTTCCAATTCATTACATTTTTAAAAATCTGAAAATATTTGTTTTTCCTTCTCCATATATAAATATTAAAGGAGGTAACTCACAGAAGGCTTTTCTATACAAAGGCTTGGGTCTTTGTGCAGAGATCCATTCTGGGAGGGAGAGGCTGTGATTTGTGGCTCTTGCTAGTGTTTGATGTTTTCTGTTAGTCTGAATATCTGCCATTTATAACTGTTCTCAGCTTTTCTGAAAGATTTGGGAAAAAAAAAAAAAAACAGGGGCTCAATTTGTGCATCGCAGCCTCATGTGCACTGATGAGGGTAGCGTAGCAGTATATTTAGGAAGAGTTATGTCCTAGATGAATAAACGGTTAACGTACAGCCTTAGTTGAAGGAGGTGGGTCAAACATCCTGGTGTGTCTATTTAAGTAGCAGTGGACCATCACGTAGCAGATCTAATATCGATAGACTTTATGTTTCCAGGAAAATTGAGATACAATGTATTAAAATGGACTCTTCTCCCATTTCATTGCAGATCTCTGTTGTGTGGTTAATGTCTCTGAAATGAGTAGATTCAAGAAGTCATCACATGAATTGCTCAGTGCCTCTTTAGGGCTGTGCTGTACCCCTCCATTTTGTAACACTCTTGGCTCATGTAACCAGGTCTGTATGATAGTTTATATCTAGCAAACCTTCTTGAGGGTCATTTCAAACAGAACATGAATGAACGAGCTCCTGGTGGATTAATCTGGAGCTACCTAAGCAGGGAAAGAAAGGGAGTAACTGAAAATAAGCCACTATATAAAATAAATACCCATGAGTCTATGGTGAATACGTGAATGACAAAACCAGTATGCCTCTGGAGGAGAAAAAGTCTCCCATCCAGAACACTAAAGAAGCTAGAAAAAGCAATCTTCCTGGGTGAGAGTTGGACATAAGAGATTCCCAGGCACATGCCTGAAGGTGGGGAGCCAGAGGGACTTACACAGGTTGACACACAGTGTGCTTCCACAGACTTTGCTTGGCCTCTGTCTGCCTATCCTTGTCTGTGCTGTTGGCTCTTGTTGACCAACAGCAGACACAGTACAGCTGCCGAGAGTCTGTCTGTGGTGTTCCATGAATAGTACCTGTGAAGTAGCAACCACTTCTAGAAACTTCTGACCAATGTGCTTTCCTAGTTGCATATGTCTCTTTCCAGAGGCTTTGGGACATTTTTTCCAGAACCTCAAGCTGATGATTTAGATTGTGTATCTGAAAAGAGGTCTGGCCAGGACTTCCTTTCTCCCATGTCTTAACTTCCACCAGCAATCACATGATGAGGACACTGTGCATTTTTTCCATTGTTGCCCACCAGTTCCTTTTTTCTCCTGATCTTTGAAGGATCTAAGTATTTTCTATCCAGTGTGGCCACCCCAGTGTGTAGCCCTGAGGCTTTTTGGGAGAGGCCTAAGGACCTTTCAGTACATGTTGTCCATGATGCTGCAGAACCCTCTGTTTACTCAGATGAACCCCTGACTAGCTGATACTGCACCTAATATCTCTAGACTTACAATGACATTAAAGATCTTATCCCTTCAAAATTTGAATACAAATGTTTAGACACCCAAGTGAGGCTATTAGAAATGGAAAAGAGAGGGATGTTGGAGCTGCCTCCCCTGATTACATGTGAAAACCCAGTGAGGAAACTACTATCCAAAATCCAGGAATAGCTCTGTCAGGAAACTGGATCTTTGGTTCCCTTGCCTCAGAGTTGTGAGAAATAAATTATCTTCCTATAACACTTTGCTATAGAAGCCAAGCAGTTTAAGACAAGACAGTTTGGGAGCTCATGTGCTCAGTGGAAGTATAATCAGAAGGTAATATTGTCTTCTAAAGGTGAGGACCAGCTTTGGCATGTTAGAATGGGATGATGGTCCCTGAGGCAGTCTCTGCCCAAATACCATTGATTTTTCCCAGACAAGATAACACCCATGGAGTATCATTTTTGTCAATATTAGGGCAGGAGTGACACCCTGGGCAGGAGGTCCTGGTTGGTGTTAGGAAGTGAACTGAATGAGCCATGTGGACCACCATGCCATACTGTAAGCAGCATTCTTCCTGGGCCTCTGCTGTAGTTCCCGCCTCTAGGATTCTGCCTTGACCTTCTGCCCTGGATGATGGGCTATAAACTGTAATCAAAACAAACTCTAATTGATTAGTAATATTCACATACATACTTATTGTCTCTGTGTAGTATGTATGTGCATATAAATAAATGTATATACTTGCATGTGTGTCTATTTCACTTTATATGCAGATACATATATATCTCTTTATATTTCCTGTTAACATTACTTATAATTATTTTATAGCTTTATAGTATTTTTTGATTGACTGAACACTTTAATTTACCATTATCAAATTCATTAATCTCTTTTTTCATGTTCTATACTTTGTGCAACTCACTGAAATAATTTAGTCTTTTATTTTTTTTTAAATCACCTACCTTTTAACCTTTTTTTTTTTCTATTTTCAATTTTTTCCTTTTCCTTTGTATTTAACCTACCTTGGAATTGTTGTTTATATTCACGGTGAAATGGGGAGGGGATTTTCTTTCCTCTCTGTAGAACACCAATGGTTCTTTCTCTGATATGGAATAATGTTTGTGTGCCTCCATCATCCGAAGTGAACTTGTCTTCTAGGTTGGGTGTCTGTGTGTTTTTCTCTTTGGAGGGTTTTATCTTTGACTTCACTTCGATTTGTATGTAGCCTTGTATTATATGTTTTGAACATTGTTGGACAATCATCGTTTGTTTCTTGCATCCTTTTGGCTCTTGTAACCCTTAACTTTTTCTTAAAAGCTTTAGTACCACATGTCAAATCACTGAACATTCCTGCCAGGATTCCCCAGGAATGTGCTGACTTTATGGGTAGGATGGACACAATGGCTCCTTTCAAAATCAGTTAAGATTGAGCATGTTCAGAGATGATGATAGACCCTGCCTTTGAATAATAGACTGTATTATTTTTTTTAATATAGGGCTTTGAACTCTTGGTAAAATCGTAACCTTTTCTGCCCTAAGACTTGGCAGTCTTTTACTGGAGCTAGTCTTTCTCTACTATGAACAAACAGGCTTCTTTAGAATGACATTGGTAAATGGTAGGTGTTAAATGCCACTAAAGAGATTTAGCTAGAAGATGATTTAATTGCATGACATATTTTCTGTGTGTGCTGTAACTATCTTTTAAATCTGTGAATTAAAAAAGTTTGTTAAATTTGTTTTTCTATTTTTTGTGTGTGTGTGTCTATGTGCCTGTGTGTCTACATGTCTGCCATGCTGTGCTTACTAGTGGATGTTAGAAGACAACTTAGAGGGATCAGGTTTCTTCTTTTACTGTGTGGGTGCCAGAAATTGAGTTCAGGTTGTCCGACTTCAAAATAGGTGGCTTATTCTTTTGAGCCATCTCCAAGACCTCAGTCTGTAAACTTTCTGTGATATTCTAAGTAAATGTAACTCACTCTTCTTTTGATGTCTTCTAAATTTTTTATTTTATATGTTTATTTCTCTGAGTTTTATTACTAGTGGATTTTCTTCGATGTTACCAGCTTACATTGGTGTTTATATGGCCATTGAATTTTCTTTTTTTTTTTTTAAAAAAAAAATTATTTATTTAATTATTTGCCTTGTTGTTTGCCTGGAACTGGAACTAAAGACAGTTGTGAGCTGCCATGTGGGTACTAGGAATCGAACCTGGGGCCTCTGGAGGAGCATAGGGTGCTCTTAACCACTGAGCCATCTCTCCAGCCCCTGGCCATTGAATTTTCAGTGATAATACTACTTTTAAGACACTATTTTCATTTTGATAATACTACTGTCTTTTCTAATGATTGTTCGATTTTCTGTGTTTATGGTTTTAAACAAGTTTATAATTCTTAAAACTTTCCCTAGAAGAAAGAATTGGCCCTTGGTGACTTACTACAGAGAACATATACATGGACAGATTTCTGTTCCTTGTTTGTGGACATCACAACTGTGATGGTTGGTCTCTTGGGTACCTGTGATGGCTGAGCCCTTGGGTACCTGTGATGACTGATCCCTTAAATACCTGTGATAGTTGATCCCTTGAGTAACTGTGATAGTTGATCCCTTGGGTAACTGTAATGGCTGATCCAATTGTTAACTTGTCAAGTTTTAAAATCAACTGGAGATGTGCCCATAGGCATTTTAGGAGGTCATCTTGATGAAGCTAATTGAGATGGAACAATCTGTCCACTGTGGGTGGCTCCTTTCCCAAGGCTGGGGTATTGGACTATATAAGAAGAAGAAAGAAAGCTGAACACACACATTTATCTCTCTCTGCTTCTTGACTGTAGGTATAGACTAGATGCCTCATATATGATGGCATATATATATATATAGTTATAAATACTTAATTTAATATAGTCAGTGTTAAACATATTGCCAATTCCCAGAGTAACTAATAACATTTCTCAGGAACTAGGGGAGGGTGCAGATCTTCAGAGACATTACCATTATGAGTTCCCTCCAGTAAGAACACAGCTGAAGTTCAAGCCTAAACTTCCACAGCTTTGAAAGCGCCATGTTATTTTTTCTCATAGAGGCTAAGAGAGCATCTCCAGCCTATCAGGTACTCAGTAATTCTGGTTGAGGGTAGGGCCTAGATATATCTCTTCTTAGTCATTTTTTTAAATGATGCTCACAAATGCTCACATTCTGTCTAGGTTGCACATGTGAGCCTGTTCTCTTTGAGAAGTAGGTTCTGTTTTAATTGCTTCCTATCTCCCTCTGCAAGTTACATGTGTTCTTTTTGAGCGAGAACAAAATATTCTCATGTCTTTGTCCTGATGCACTTTCTGAGTTCAGCACTGAGAGGGCAGTCATTTTCCATGTGTTGACTTTGGTCTGACATTTCTGTGTTTCTTCAGATTCTTCATCACTCCATACCTTCCTCCTTGTGATGCATTAAACTACTTCTTCACAAATGTGTCCCCAAGAGAAGCCATTCTTTTTTGCTTGGTGTCATGTCTGCTACCTTCCTTGGTTTCTGGGAATAGGTTACACAGAGCTCTGACGATCCAGGAATTATTTAGGAAGTGGCCACCTGTGCCAATGCATTGGAGGGTATTTCCCACATTCTTTTCTATCAAGTTCAGTGTAGCTGGGTTTATGTTGAAGTCTTTGATCCACTTGGATTTGAGTTTTGTGCAAGGAGATAGGTTTGGATCTATTTGCATTTTTCTACACACTACCCTCCAGTTATGCCTACACCATTTGTTGAAGATACTATCTTCTTTTCCATTGAATATTTTTGGCCTCTTTGTCAAAAATCAGGTATTCATAGGTGTGTGGGTTAATGTCTGGGTCTTTAATTTGATTCCATTGATCTACAAGTCTGTTTTAATGCTAGTAGCAAGCTGTTTTTATTACTGTAGCTCTATAGTATAACTTGAAGTCTGGGATGGTGAAGCCTCCTGAGGTTCTTTTGTTAAGCAAAATTGTTTTGGCAATCCTGGCTTTCCTGTTATTCTAAATGAAACTGAGTATTGTTCTTTCAGGTCTGTAAACAATTGTGTTGGGATTTTGACGGGAATTGCATTGAATCTGCAGATTGCTTTTGGTAAGATTGCCATTTTCACTATGTTGATCCTACCTATCCAGGAGTATGGGAGATCTTTTCATTTTCTGGTATCCTTTTCAATTTCTTTCTTCAGAGATTTAAAGTTTTTGTTAAACAGATCTGATACTTCTTTCATTATAGTTACACTGAGATATTTAATGCTATTTGCAGCTATTATAAAAGGTGATGTTTCCCCTATTTCTTTTTCATCCCTTTTATCTTTAATGTATAGGAGGGTTACTGATTTCTTTGAGTTAATCTTGTATCCTGCTACATTGCTGAAGGTATTTATCAGCTGTAGAAGTTCCCTGGTAGAATTTTGTGTGTCACTTATGTATATAATCATATCATCTGCAAATAGAGATTATTTGGCTTCTTTTTTTTTTCAATTTGTATCCCCTTATCTCCTTTCATTTTCTTATTGCTTTAGCTAAAACTTCCAGAACTATGTTGAATAGATAAGGGGCGAGGGAACAGCCTTGTCTAGTTCTGATTTTAGTGGGATTGCTTTGAATTTTTTTCTAGTTTGATGTTGGCCATTGGCTTTTTGTAAATCGCTTTTATTATATTTAGGTATTTTCTCTGTATTCCTGATCTCTTTAGGACTTTTATCATGAAGGCATGTTAGATTTTGTCAAAGGCTTTTTCAGCATCTAAGGAGATGATCATGTGTTTTTTTTCTTTATTTTTTTATATGATAGATAACATTTACAGTTTTACATATGTTGAACCATCCCTGCATTTCTTGAATGAAGCTTACTTGATCATGGTGAATAACTTTTTATATGTTGTTGGATTCGGTTTGTCAAAATTTTGTCCAGAATTTTTGCATCAATGTTCATGAGGCAAATTGGTCTGTAATTCTCTTTCTTTGTTGCATCTTTGAGTGGCTTGGGTATCAGGGTTATTGTGAACTTATAAAAAGAGTTTGGCAATATTGCTTCAGTTTCTACTGTATGAAACAGTTTGAGGAGTATTGCTATTAGCTCTTCTTTGAATGTCTGGTAGAATTCTGCATTAAAACTCTCTGTGCTTGGGCTTTTTTTATTTGGGAGACTTTTAATGACAGCTTAAACTTCCTTTGGTGTTATAGGTTTGTTTAGATCTTTGATCTTGATTTAATTTTGGTAAATGGTACCTGTCCAGAAAACTGTCCATTTCTTCTAGGTTCTCCATTTTTGTTGAGTATAGATTTTCAATGTATGACCTGGTAATTCTCTGGATTTCCTGTGGGTCTGTTGTTATGTCCCTCTTTTCTTTTCTGATTTTGTTAATTTGGATACTCTCTCTGCTTTTAATAACCATTTTCTATATCTAATTATAACCTCACTCTAATGTGACCTGGATCAGGAAAATATCCCTCACTTTTCATTACCTCTTATCTGCTTTCTTCTTCTCTGCCTGAGTAACCAAATGTATTTGTTTGCTTTCTATTGCTGTGACAAATACCATAACCAAATGCACCTTTGGAAGAAAGAATTTATTTGGGTTATACATCCTGAACATAGTCCATCATACAGGGAAGTCAGGTAGAAGCAGAAGCAGGAACCTGGAGGCAGAAACTGAAGCAGAGGCCATGAAGGAGAGCTGCTGATTGCCTTGGTCCCCCTGGCTTGCTCAGCCTGCTTTCCTAGACAATCCAGGATCACCTGCCCTTCCATACCAAGCATTCATTTAAAAAAATCTGTTAGCTTCATCTTCTCAACTGATGCTCCCTCTTTCCAGGCGATCCTATCTGTGTCAAGTTGACAGAAGGCTACTACCTCTCACATCAATTAGTGGTGAATTATACTTTACTTTGTAAAAACAAAAGCCTCTTCTAAAAACGTGTTTTGTTCCCAGATACCATGAAGTTCCTTAAAAGCATGCATTATCTTCCTTTGTTGCTTAGAAGGAGAGAGAAAGGCCTACATGGGTAGTGTCATATTCGATAAAACTAAGTGTACTTTCCGCAGGGCATCATGCCCAGTTAATTGTCATTATGTCTTCTCTTTATTTTTATTTTTTTTCTATTGTAGATTTTAGTCTAAACTCTTCAGAGAATATGGGGCTATTCCTTTATTCCAATGGCTCTGACTTTGGAAACCTAGCAGGGCATCTGGGCTATCAATACCAAACACCCATTCTGGGGTGTAGCCTCTATTAGGTAGGCACCATGTCCCAGATGGCACACACACGTCCTCTGTGTCTTCTTGGAAATGCTGCTGACACAGTTTGCTTTCTTTGGTGATGCATCTTCAGAATTGTGAAGGTAAATAGGAAGTGACCTGAGTTGACAGATGAGCACAATGGAAAGGAGGAGACTTTTCACAGGAACATTTGGACTCCTTTCAGTGCTCTGCGACATTCTGTGAGCCAGGAGCTGCAGAGCATGTGCTGTGGTATGGATGGAAAATGTCCTAATCAGCTCATGTTTGAGCAGTTGGTTCTCCAACTGGTGGTTGTACTGAGGAGAATGGAGTGTTCAGGATATAGATGAAGTGAGTCAGTGGGAGGTGGGCTTGGGGCTTATCCCAGTCCTCCTTCCTGTCTTCAGTTTGCTTGCTGAACGCACATGCAATGTAAGGAGATCTCTTACTCTCATTTATTCTCTGCTTTGATGGCCTATACCCCTCAAACTCTGAACTAACAAACCATTTTTAAAATTGTCCTTAAGTTGATTTTGTGAGGCATTTTGTCATGTGACAAAGGAAGAAGATGATTCGGTGTGTTCCTTAACTTTTCTTGAGTCTCTGCCCTCTGTACTCAGACTCAGAAGATGCACATTGTCTGCCCGAAGCTGTCAATCAACGTGTTCACTTCTCTTTTGCTGTTGCACCATAAATAGGGAGAACTCAGTGACACAAATGACCGTACAGGGAATCAGTTTTGGATTCTGCTTTCATGTAGCATTCTGCATCCTGTTGGAGACAGTTCTTTCCTATTTCTATTCATCTGTGTGTTTGTGTCAGATGTTTATGTGTGCGTGTATTTGTATATATGTGTTTGCATGTATATATGTGTGTGTGTGACTATTCCCAGTATGTGTGTAAATATGGATGTCACATGTTGGTATCCATTGTTGTCATCTTTCTACCTTATTTTTATGGTTTCTCATTGAATGTGGAGCTTACTAATTGGCTAGCCAGGAAGGTATGAAGATCTACTTGTCCCTGCCACCTGCTCATTGCTAGTGCTACAGATGTCACCATGCTGAGCATGTATACAGATGCTAGGAACCTTCTCACTCAGATCCTTGCACTTATATGGCAAGCACTACTGAGTAAATCATTGCTCCATTCCCCATATGCCCTTCCTGAGTTCAAAACAGACTGGGTTAGCATTCTGTTTGTGTTCCAATGACTGTCCCCATTTGTTATGCCTTCCTTGGAAAACAAATGATGAACTGATTCATTGCTTAGAAGTGACAAGTGAACTGGTGGGTATTTCGAGTAGCAATCTGTGCCCCACAAATCTCTATACAAAAATACAGCAGCAAGATTCAGAGAGACTCAAGCCTCAAACGCAAGTCCTATTGGTTTCTAAGTGACATTATGAGACATTTATTAAGATATATGAGAAGTACAGTTACTCCAGGGAGAACATAGAGGAAGATGCCTCCTGAATATTGCTGACTCAGTAAATGTAGACTGCATTAGGAAGTGAAATATGGAGTATAAGGGCTGAGTTCTGGCAAAAACCATAGTGCTGGCTGAGTACCAGAAAATATTTGATTCTTCCCTTTTATGTATAAAGGAAAATTCATTAATAAATGTTTATCTCTTTTATGTGTCTGTTTTGTCCGTACAAATGTGTACCATGTGAGTGCAGTGCCTGTGAAGGACACAAGAGGGCGTCTAATCCTCTGGAACTCGAGTTACAGGCAGTTGTAAACAGCTATGTGAGTGCTGAGAGCCAAACCCATGGGCAAGGCAAGAACAGCCAGTGCTTTTTACCACAACTGAGAAAGAATCATATGATGTTAACTACCTACAGGCTGCTTAAAATTAGGACCCCACAGTGGCAATTTAATTAGTATAAGGAGAAATTTCAGGGTTTCTTTCTCAGCTCTTAGGAAATCTATGTAGGGTATGCCAGTTACTGATGATGTGTGTAAAGCAGACTGTCTTCTTCTTTGTCCTTCATGACCTTGCCCTGACTTATGACACTCACTCAATTGGCACCCCATAATAGCTATACCCCAGGTTTAAGTTATCATAGTCAAACTCTCCACTTTTATTTATTTTTGTCTTAATGTCTGATTCTTAGACTCTTTGACCTCACATCTCATTCCAGGCATGAGCATCAGCTCCCCTCATATGGCTGAAACTTCCTAGGGTTCTGTGTCCCATGTGCTCCTGGGATGACAGTCCTTTCTTGTGCTGGGATACTCTGGTACAGATTGTCTTGTCTTATTCAGAAATTAAGAGCAAAAGCTCTTTCATGTCTTTCTAAATTCTGTGCATTCAGGCTCCATGGTGATCCCACAGCCTCTCATCTCTTCTTTATTGGAACACTTTTTCCTCTGGGGCTCAGGGGTGATGTGGCTAATTCTTACCTTTTCTATTTCATCACCCCACCCTACCAAGAAATAAATCAGTGTCCATTCCCTAAACTGTTGCAAGTCTTATCTGTGTCTTTTAAAAGCAAAGTAAAAATTATCAAATTACCATGTAGTTTAGAGCCCTATGGACTTGCCATTATCACTCTTAACAAAGCCCAGTCTCTCTGTGTGTTCCCTTCCTTATGCTGTCTATTAGATGCATTTCCCCATGACTCCATACTTGTTGAAGGGAAGCTTTTCTTCACAGTATAATCTGAAATTATCAGAGTCATAGACATGTACATCTTATTTTTTCAAATGCTCTTTGCATTTTACATTCTGATCCAGAATAGAAGTTGAAATGATATTGTAATAAAATGGTCATGTGCTTATGTGGTCATATCTTACTCCCCCAACAAATAACATTTTTAATTATGACTAAATAGATTGCCTTTGACTCGGAGAATCATTTAAAAGTAGTCCTCTTCCTCTTCATTTTTTTCAGTCATTGATATTTTGATGACCTATTTCTGAACCAGGAGAGGAAAACTTTAGGGAGCCAACATGTGTGATCACAGACTACATTATACTCCTCACCACTGTAGGCTACCGGGGCCATTTTCTCATGAAACATTAAGAGGGTTAGGATTAGTTCACACAGTACCTCTCATAGCTCTAAAGAGCTCCCAGGAAAATACACTTCTGTCCAAGTGTATTTTGAAAACCAAAGGATTAGCAATTGTGAGAACAGCATTTGACTACTATTACCAACCAGTCTTTGGATGGGGAATGTGATCATGCCCAATATGATTGTGTTCTGACCTCAGCATTCCCAGGACAGAGTGGTTTTTGGAGTCAGACGGAGGGCAGGAACTTTACCTGTGTGTATCTACCCACAGGGTAAGAGGTGGACCACCAAAATGAAGAAACCAGAAAGGGATCCTGCCCAAGATGGTGGTGTTCTGACCTCAGTATTCTCAGGAAGAAGTTGTTTGTAGAGTTACAGGAAGGGCTGTTAGCTTGGAAGAACCAGGAAGGGATCCTAGGCCTGGTGCCAGGCAACCCCTCTTGTGAGGATGGGGGTATGATGTGTGGGGGAACTGAGCTACCTTGCTTTTTTTAAGCTAGGCCAGCAGATGGAGCCACACCTCCTGTACTGGTTCTGGCTGGTGTGACAATTGGAAGACTGATGGCCATGGACTGGAATAGGAATAGTAGAAGTGAAGACCTCCCTCCCCAATCCTTGCCCTCCAAGTGCATAGTTGAGTGAGAAGAATAAAAATGATCTGGGGTACTTCTTTTAAAACTAGTTAGTACTTAGATCTCCTCAGTTACTGCCACTGTGATTTAGTTAGTCAGTAAGCGTTTGTATCTCAACAGTAACAGTTGTAAATGAGAATAAGAGAACAGGACTCACAAGGAGAGGAGATGGTATATACAAATTTACTTCTTAAACTTTAAGCTTCTTCTGACAGGGTAATATAAAATTCATATTAGATTGTATGTCAGTTTCCTGTTGTCATTTATGATATGGAATATTAAAACATTGGCATGTTCTTTTTCAAATATTTTTGAGAACTTTGAACTACGAGATAGGCAGTTCTTTAGCAGGACTGAGGAAAAATGAAATGAAATGTGTTCATCTGAACAGGAAATTCAAATAAATGAATTGCCATTTTAAAAGATAAAGACAGTTCACAAGAAAATAAAAGTCAGCAATCCTTCACTTTAAAGAGAAACTCAAGTGATTAGGAGAATATGGACCAAGAGTATATGCCAGCTTTAAGAAAAGGCAGGGGAATTATACTTGGAGAAATAAAAATCTATATTTTACACAAAGGTACAGTAAGCAAAATTGATGCATATTAAGTCAGAACATGCTTAGCACTTTATTGAGTAGCGTGTATCTGGGAATAAGTGTAGTTTCTTCAAAAGCATTTACCTATTACTGATGTCTGTATAGTGAGCATTTCCATATACTGAAAACATGTATTATTTACCCAAAGCAAGCAACAAGCACACACTCTACATGTTCTTTCCAATTGTCTAATGTTATATAGTTTGATATCCAGTTTATCATTTGTCTACATATCTATCTGTGAATCTATCATTTATTTATATATTTGCTTACATATTTTACCATTTGTACATAGATATTAATTTACACACTTATGCACTAATTTTTGTTTTATCCATCTCTTAGCTGTTATCAGCCAGAAGTCATCTATTAATAACTAATTCATGTATATATTCATACTTATCACTTATATGTACATATATATAAACGTATCTACATATCTATCATATTTATAATTCTTTCTATTCATCATCTGCTGCTTTTCTATCTTTCATCTAACCATCATCAACTACTTATCTATCTCTCATCTACCTATCCATCCATCCATCATCATGAACTATCTACCTATCTATCTATGTATCTATCATCTCTCATTAATTGGCTTATGAGCAGAGCTGTGGTTATATATTTAGAGACAAAATGGCTTTTTTTGTTCTCCTGGCTGCCAGATCACCTCACCAAGACTTTCTGGCTTGGAGCAACAGGAGTCATTTATTTTGCCATTATTTGCAGTATGAATGAGCTCTGTAGGACAGGCTCATCTTTGTTACCTGTTCTGCAAGTTTCCAAGCTGACCTGTTCTCTTGACTGACAAACCCATCTTGCATTTTGATTGTGGTCTTTGAGGGGGATATTACTCAGGTTCTTGGCTTCCCTCACAATGAATCTCCCCAACTATCTGTGCTCTCCAATGCCATGGAGGCTGAGATCCACCAGCAAGCATTCCAGAGAAGGCTTCCCTGCCATTCACTTGAAAATCAAACATCTGATCTTCTGCTGTTCTCTGGGAAGAAGTCTTGCTCTTAGAAGCAGACCTACTTAATTTCCAGAACATCAGAATTAAATGCACATGTTTAAGAGATCCAAAGAATTTTCAGATAGCAGCAGCCCTGTTATCTTTAATATCTTATTTTTTCAACAATTTAGAAATACATAGAAGACAAGGAAACTGTGGGGGGTGGTGGTTTGTAATCATGTATAACGCAATAAAATGCCATAACTATACAGTTAGTTGACTCACAGGTGTATTTTTCAACACCTGTGATAAGCACTATGATCAACACAATTTATACAAGAATGAGTTTATTTGGGGATAATAGTTTCAGAGCATGAATCCATTACCATCATGACAGGGAGCAGAGCAGCAGGCAAGGAAGCATGGGGCTGGAGCAGTAGCTGAGAGTTTTTGTAGGTGGTAGGTGGCAGAGAGAGAAGGCTAACTGATCATGGGTGGGCTTTTGAAATCTCATCTAGAATTTGATTGCATTGGTGAGAAGTGTTGGAAGCTGTGGATGAAGCATAGTTGGAGGGACTGTGTTCCCCTTTCTCTTTCTGTATCCTATACATTATGAGGTGAGGGAACTTTATTGTAACACACACACACACACACACACACACACACACACACACACACAGAGTTTCTAACATGATATTCTGCCTCATTACACATAAACCCAGGAGCATGGAGCCTAATAGCCATAGTCCAGTGCCATGAGATAAAAGTAATCTTTCTTCTTTTAAATCGATTCAAATATTTTTCACAGCAACAAAAGCCTCATAAGGAGATATGTGAGGAATATTATTTTTTTCTTGGCCAAAATATGTTATTATCCATGTATCAGATGCTTGCTTGATGCTGTCCTTGATAGTATTTTGATCTTGGATGTCTTGCCTACAGAACTCAGCTATGGCATTGTTATGAAATCTCAACCTGACCAAGGCAGAAGGGAGTGCCTTAGAAACAGGATGTTAAGGAAGTGTCTGGGAAATTACAGACAAGGAAACAGAAGCATGACTATTTGGAAAGAGTAGCAGGACTAGGGGAATAGAATAAGAGACATTAGTAGGAGAGTTACTGTATGTATACATGAAGTATCACATTGAGCCCACCATTTTGCAGAACTGACACACACTGAGAAAAATGTTTAAAGATGAGGTAAAGTTAAACAATGTCATCTGGGTGGGTTCTAGTTTAGTCTGACTGAAGTCTTTCAAAGGTGGGATATTAGGGCACAGATACAAAGAGGGAAGAAAAGAAAGGCATTCATGGGAAGCCAATAAAGGACATAGAACCCAGCATCTCTTTCGGTCCTTAGAAGAAGCCTATTTTGCTAGCATCTGAATTTGAACTTTAGAGCTGCAGTTCTAAATTTGTTTAGCTCGTTTTCGTTTACTTTTTAAGATCAAATGGTTTTTCATACTATATGTCGCAGCCTTTGCATGCCAATTGCCCTCTCTTCAGAGTTGACTTTGATAAAAATAGAAACACCCTTCACTAAAGACACAGAAATTGATTATGCTTTCCTATAACTCAGTTCTCCTGTTTATTCCTCAAATGCGTCTGAAGGAGGACTGAATAACAATAACAATATATATATATATACATATATATGTATATATATTCCAATTTTTCAAATCAGTGAACCAAGTTTTATCTTTAATTAATGTTTCCAGAGTCACTGTTCATGTCAAATTATGACAGTATTTTGAAGTATGAATCTATGAATATCCAAGACTTTTGAGTAAGGAAGTTTGTAACCTCACCATTCAAAATTCCCAAAATTTCTGTCTCTAGTCTAGCTGAAGACATATCTAAATCAGAAACAGAAAGATATTTAGTGTACCTGTAATTTCAGGGACAATTTTGGCTCACTGCTATAATCTCATGATATTGATTTCTGAGACGATACATAGAAATAGACAATGTCCCAGTTATCTCTGTCATATAAAGACTAATGCCACTTCCTCTCTGTACCTGAGCATATGTCAATTAGCTTTCAATGAAACGCAGACCCGCTTTGCAGTTATCAGTTTAAGTAAATAAGTATTCATCTAACTCTACACTCTTGTTTTAACTTGGAGGAGCAGCTATTCTAGCTTTAGTTGGAGGTCTCCATGCATTTAAGGTCATTGCCAGGACAGCTATGGGGTGAGGTCCCTCTGGAAGGTCCCTCTCATTGGAATCTAATGACATGGCAGTTTCAAAGGCCAGATCAAGTGGACTTGCTGTTCCAGGGAAAGAGACAGGTGCAGAAGCCTATGAGAACCAGTGTCAGAACCACTTGGTTCTTCTATTGAACCAAGTAAGGTGTGAAATGAGGTTGGGTATAAGGAGTGTGAGGAGAGAAGGCATTTGCAGAGTTAAGGGGATGCTAAGAAGTAACATCCCCAAGAGAAGGGGAATAAGGAGACTTACTCTCTGGTCTCTTGTATAGTCTCTTACAACAGTATGTTCACCATTCAAACTACAGTGATGGATTATTACCATCCTTGTAATTTTTAGGAAATAAATACGAAATTTTTTCAACAAAAAACCTTGTATATCTTATAAGGCTACAACAACCTTTCTTGATAATTGCTCTAAATCTAGAACTAAGATTAAATGTGATTAATCTTGCTTTAGACAATATGATCTAACTTCCTACCCTCTTGAGCTAAAGATAACTACAGCAAACATTGATTTGTACCGGTACTGAGCTAAATAGTTTCTAATATTAGCTTCTGGCACATAGTCCATCTGGGAGTGCTGCTGGGAAAAGCCTGGGAGGCTGACTCTCAGACATCTTCCTTTCTTAAGAGGTCCCTCCTGGGTGTCAACATCCGGATCACCTATCTAGATGTTGCTTTTCTCAGCAGTCTATCTCTTGAATTATCTGCTTTCTCTTGATAATTTATCAGAAGCTCATTTCAGTGTATCTTCTCTTCCCTGGTGCATATTATCTGTCACAGGCAGAGTGAATTTTATCCCTTTGGTAGACCTGGAGTTACATTTGTTTACTATTTTGATTTTCTCCTTTTTTTTTTTTGTCTAGAGGAGAAGGTCATACTGAGAAAGCACTTAGTAGTACCACCTCAGTAATTCTACACAGATTAGGGCCTCAGCTTTCTGTCTTAGGCAAACCACCATCCTAGAGAGACCGTCCTCTTTTGGTGGTAGAGCAGACTGACAGACTGTTAGACACCTAGAGATGATTCAGACATGTGAATCAGAATGACCCAGTCAGCTTCTAGAGGAAGAACTATACAGCCTGTGATCTCTGTTGTTATACAGATAGTTTGGAGGAGCAGGGAAATAGAGACTCCACCACAGGGAAGGAAGATGCAGTTTTGTCTGAAGTCCTTAAGATGTCCCTAAAATTGCACAGGTTTTCATACCCTATTGGGCACAAATTATGTCCCTTCCTTAAGCATCAACAGTCTACTGATGGTCACAGAGTGAGATCCTTTATCCATGTCAGTTACAGCCTCTCTATCTACCATGTCTACATCACTGTGGCTGCGGAATTAATATGTCGGCACTGGCTGTTTTGATGGGGCATAGTGATATGTCTCTGGGACTCAACAATGCGGTCTTTACAGCAAGTTTTCAGAGCAAATTATGTTTGAGTGGCATTTGGCAACACATAAGGCATGGTACCTGTTTTATTCACTTTTGGCATTACAATAACCATGTAGAAGATGATAGTAAGGAGTCTATTCCCATTTTATCAATATTAAAATTAATATCAGGTAGGCAAAGCAACTTCTGCTGTGCCAGGATGATTCTGTGCTATGAGGACTGGTATCCTTCTACTGACATTGAACTTGGAGACTTGCCATCTCTTGTGCTGTGTGAGGTCAGACTAGTCATTTAATTTCCTTGTGCCTCAGTTTCTTATTCTGTGCAATGGGAGATGTAAGAAACCTTAGAGGGTACTTGATATGAATAAAGGATAAAATGAACACAGACTACAGAGGAATTATGCAATAGAAAGCTTTACTACCAAGATAATTTTTTCCTAAAAGATTATCTATTTTCCTCTGATGCAAGTTCTATGTAATTGTTATAAACACATTTTTAAAAACCATGGCTAGTGGTAGTGAATTATTGAACAATTCATCAATGATATCCCACAGTAAAATTTACTCAGAACAAAAGATAGTAAATTGAGAAATTAGTTAGAATACTTTATTTTTCCTATGTATATTAACAATTAATTTAGGCACCAGCATTTAAACCCCCATTAATTTTACATAAGATGCATGTATGTGTTGTTTTGCATAGATAATATAAGAGCTAGTAACTCAAAGCACCACTCTGTTGGAATGGATTGCAGCTCTCTATGACCTAAATATTTCTGGAGGGGAAACGTCCATGCCTACATGCCTACCCCCTACTTTCCTGTGTTATTTCTGATGCTCTTCACCCACATGAATGACATGTCTTTCTAGCATGCAATTGGCATTTGTAACTTTTTTTTTTCAGGAAATAGAATATCTAGGAATAAAACCTTAAGGATAGAAACTAGGAGAAAAGATCAAATGACTATGAAATGAAGACCATAGTCTTAAAAAGAGAGGCAGGAGGAAGTCTAAGGAATGTAGTTTTTCTTTTTTGTTGCCAAGGCTGTCCTCAAACACCCATCTTATCTCAATGTCCTCCTACTCAAATAATAGGCATGTGGCACAATGGGTAACATAGACTTGCTTTTTACTAAAGTTTCATTTATTTAGGAAAAAATTTATTCGTAAATTTTCGAACTAATTTCATCCCACATTTTGCCTGAGCATCCCCTCTTAACTGCAATAAAAGGAAAACACACATGCATAAACTATAACCGGTACTTGCCTTTGAAGACTTATCACTACAGATTTCCTTCTTTGTGCTAGACAATTGTAATGTGTCATTGGCCTCTGCATTGGTGACCCAGATAGCAAAGAACTTAAAGTTTTATATGTGGTCTAGCTTATAACTTTGAACATCAAAGCAAATTCTTGGTTTAAAAGAAAAAAAATATGGAAACTCCAACCAGTTGTTACTCATACCACTATCTTTTTGTTTGGTTTTATTTTTGTCTTTTTTGTTTGTTTGTTTTGCAAGATGTTTTAATATAGGTAGAAGATAGACAATTTAGCATGTTGACGCACAATGCTTGTGACAAAATGTCTTTCCTGGAGGTGCCTGGCTTTCATTTAGTATCAAAATAGCTATTTGAGATAGGCTCTATAAACTCCATGCAGCTGAATGTACAATCCACGAGAACTTTGGACATATGTGAGGCACATGACAGAGCTTGAAATACATGAGTATTCCACAAAAGAAGAGTACTGTAATGAGCCTATCTTATGATAACAAATCAGATGTGACACGCACACATGGGTATATGTCCCTTACCTTTACTTGTCTTGTCCTGAATTAAAGACCTTATCTATGCAAACACCTTCTTTCCCATGCATCTTGGAGTGGCCCTATCATATGTCTAGATACCCACTTTTCTTTCTTAGCATATGGCTGAATCTCACAGTGTCGAGCTCTAAGTGCACATTATATTGAAGCCCAATCCTTTGGCCAGCATGCAATGTCTCTTATTCACATGGATGTGATTACCCACCTGCCTACCATCAACACTCATGTTTTTGATTTTTGATCATCAAGCACACCTGCTAGAGACATTCTAACTCACAGACACTGCACTGTCAAAAGATTATGTGACTTTTGGGTACCTATGCAATAAAGTCACATCTTTGGATAGCCCTCTTGGATTCCTTGATCTAGTTCTACTTAGTTGCTTCAGCTCTGTATTCAGTTTTTTTTTTTTAAAGTTTTTCCTTTTTGATAGTTGTTCTTGCATCATCATACAGTGCATGTCAGTTAGTGTGCTGGTGTTTGGAAGAAATTTGTGAATGAAACAGACCAAAGTGCCTTTCCTTATGGAGTTTGTAGGATCCAAATCATGATTCTGTGTCAGATGTTTACAAACAACAACAACAATAACAACAAAATCTCTTGTTGGGAACCCAACCATACCTGTCAATTATGTTGTTCCCAGGAACATTCCTTAAGGCAATTTTTGTTTTCTTTTCAAACTTGTCCCTGTCTCTTTTTCCTGACCATATCCCCTTTTTTTTTTTCTTGAAAGTATATGAGAGATCATTCAGTTAAATGTGTTACTTTTCAGTATAAGGATATGATAACAAAATCTACATATGTATACCCTGAGAGAGTATGGTGTAATTTTTAAAAATACATAAAATATTTATATCTCCCAGGGAGAAACAATGTTTTATGTTAATATCTGGACAATTTCTACTGTTGTTATCATAATTTCTTATCACTTTTCTGAAATGAGCATTGTTTTTCTATGTGCTGGCTTATGGTCCTTCAGAAGGATGGCCTTTTCTGTCACTCCATAGGTATCCAGGGCCTCTGGCTTCTCTTGGTGTCGCGCGCCACCTCGCCAGCAAGGAACACGCAACACCGGATCCTTCCCTTTGCAGTTTATTTGGGCCTTTAATTATCTTATTGTCTCTCACTCACTCACTCTCACTCTCAGACATATGACGAACGACCCCGGGGGGAAGTCTGCTCGTGGCTAAATACCCTCTGGGCTTCCAATCCCGGTAAGCCACGTAGACATTGCCCATAGGTCCCCAGGCGCCGGAAGCAAGCCACCATCCTCGCCTACAGCCAATAAGGAGTTGCTTACTCCCGAGAGCACTCACCTTCAGAAAAGGTGGAAGGCGGAAACCAGCGCCACCTTTAGGGCGTGATACAACGCAGCTCCCTACATCTTGGTCCATGAAAACCTTCTCCTATCATTTTGGGCCACTCTGTGGTTATCAGTATTACTTGTACCTTTTAACCAGTGTCTTTTCCCTTGTTCTCTGTGATTGTCAGGTATAATCAACATGAGACATTGAATTCCTGGAGCTCCAGCTGGTTGACTTGGTACAGTATATGTCTTCTCTGTTCAGGCCCCTCTCAGAAGTTAGTTAGTATTTTCCAGAAGGTAAGCCCAGGCTTGCTTTGATGAGTCTAGAAACTCAGAAAACTCTTCATAAGGCAGGCCTGGGATCATCATGGAGGTCAAAGTAAAACCTTCTAATTATTTTTTCTTTCCTAGAAAAATAAGGAAAATTAGAGTACAGTTAACTCAGCATTACAAATTCAAACCACGCTTGATCCACAGAGGCCTTGAGAAACATCACAGCTTGTGGAGGCTTTGTTCTTCCTCAGGGATCCACCCTGCCACAGCCAACCAAGGCTGCTTGCAGCCTCCTAACACTTTGCAGACACACACCTGGCTGCAGATGGTAGCATAAGGTCCCCACAGAGGCAGTGGTCCTTGGCCACCTTCTGATAGTGTGCAGCAGGGTTTTTATATGTTTTCTGGGATGCTCATATGTGTCTTACAAGTAATTATGCCAACTCTACAGAGATCCAAATTGCCTCTTAAAGCAGCTGCAACAAGCAAATCCAAGAGCTACCATCTGAGAGCTCAGATCCAGTCACAGCTTTCCACAAAAAATAAGCCAAGCAAACCACACCATCAAAAAGCTACATGATACATTTGGTGCAGTTTCTAAGCATTTGTTTTCTACAAGGGGACTGTTGTGACATGGTTGAGTCCCACGAGCAGCAGAATGCACCTTATGTAGTTATAAAATGCCTCCTAACTTAGGGACTTTTTACTAACATAAGAGACCCTTGTGATGGTCAACTTTGGTTGCCATTTGATTGGATTTAAAATCACCTAGAAGACCTACTTCTGAATATGTCTGTAAGAGTATTTCCAATGATATGTAACTGAAGAGGCAGGCCTCACTTTGAATGTAATTGGCCCCCAGGCTTAGAGTACAGAGAAGGAAAGGAAAAGGACCTCTGAGCACCTGCAGGCTTCCCTCTTTGCTTACTGATCCATACTGGCTAGGAGCAACCACCTTTTACCACAGCCACAAACAGCCCCTTGCTGTCTTCTTGACCACCCATGGTGCTTGCACTTTTATACCGCGACTCACAACAAACTCTCCTCCCTAAACTGGACCAGTGAGGTGGTTTAGTGGATAAAGGTTCTAGTCCTCAAGTTCACTGATCTGAGTTCAACTCCCTGAACTTGTGTGGTAGGTGAGGACTGGCACCCACAGTTGTCTTTCTACCTGTACGTGTGTAGTTTGCACATATGTGATTACACACATGCATACACACACACACATAATTTGCTATACTAACAATCACAGTAACTAATGTGAGCCTTGTGTTCTTAGATATTTTTAACTTCTAACTTTTCTATATAACATTTTGTTGCAATGATGGCAGAGACAATGAGATAATAGCTTTTATTATATTCCCAAGGTGGTTATAGAGAATTTAATCCCTCAGAGCACAGTATGTGACTTAGTGCTTCACTTGGAGGATTCATACTACACAACAAAATCCTTGACACCAACATAATACCCGATGTTTCACCATTATTGCCAATACACTTCACATTTATTTTCTGAGTTTGCTGGCTCTTTCTATAACACCAACATCATTTCCTCCATTCATGCTTCCTAATCCAACTGAAGGTGTAAGTTGTATTCCCCTCCCCTGAATGACCCATCCTTGCTTGTGTTCTGTCTCAGGAAGATATGGCGAGAAGTAAAAGAATCAGAGGATAAGGATGCATGCCTGTTGTCTACTGATGAGGAGCTGAGTTCAGGTCTCTGCACTCATGTAAGAACCTGGGTATTGTATGGTTCCATGTTTCCGTGTAACCCCATCACTATATTGGCAAGAAGATCTCTGTGGCTGTTTGATCTAATGAACCCGACCGATGTCTGTGGAAATAGACTTTTTCGATAGTATTCACATATTCCTACTGAATGGTCTTGATGTATGAGCCCTTTACCATCCTGGTATCGATGTAGCCCAAGTGTAATAAAAGGATGCTCAGCCTGCACCTCAGGTTACTCTTCTGAGGTTGCCCTTTGTAATCTTGTTTTCTCTCAGTTTGGCAAATCCTAGTGAGAAGCAAGTTCAAGTGGATCTTCTATGAAGGTAAGACTGGAAGGCTTTGAGGTAAAGGCTGACTGGTGTGTAAGTTTGGAGGCAAAAGTGCTTCTCAGCTAAGACCGAAGAAACGGGCACAGGCCATGCTGTGGACTGACTAGGAAACATATTCTACCCAATATAATAGAAACAATAATTAACAGTTGGTGGCACGAAGTGTAGGTGAATTCCATGGGTAGCAGAGGAAGCTGAGACCCATTAGTTGGGGGGACCAGACAGCTTAATATTAAATAAAGAAACAAAACAAAGTCTTCTATATCCCTGGCTTTTGTCTTTGGGCTCAATTCTTCTCTTAAGTTACAAAGGGGGACGGGGTGATGTCTAAATACATTAGCCCACTTCCATCCCCTTTGGGAACTGCCTCTGCCCTTCTCTTTCATGTCTAGGATGAGTATCTTTTTTCCATGTAGCATTTGTAACATTTGTTACATAATTACATAAACTCTATACCATTTGTCTTGTGTTTTGTTGACAGCTATTCATTATTACATCATGAGTTACTTAAAGTCTTTTCTGAGCTTTGGGCAAAGTTCACTTGAAGACCACTGTTTCAAACAAAGGTACTGGGATGGATGTGGACTGTTGAGGTTTTTCAGGACCCACACCTCTTCCCTACAGCTGAGTGTCTGCCATTTTCCTCACCTTTTTCTTACCTTTTTTTTTTTTCTCATATCTTATACTGCCCACTTCTTTTCAGTCTATATCCACTCTGATATATCCCTGTGGCTTACGTTTTTATAGATATCTACCATGGCTTTAATTCCTTCCTCCCTCTCAGATTCATACATTGGTAACTAGATCCCTTAGGTAGACAGCATCATGATGAACCTCTGTGGGGGATGAGTCATAGTTTTGTCCAGAGGGTTAGTGACTTCAAGGGTGACACTATGCTAAAGGCAGATTTGGTCCATTCTCTCTCCTTCTTTCTCTCTCTCACTCTTCTACTGGCTATCATAGCATGAATGTCCTTATCTTGTGTCTATCTGGGGTTCTAGGACTTCCTAGAGTCGTGCAACCTAGGTAGGCTTCAGTATTCCTTATGCCAACAGAAGAGTGACAGAACCCACATTTCTCCAATGCTCTTTTCTTGATAAAACATCCTCACCACACACATTTTGAAACCCCAGCACCTTCCTTGCTCTAAGCCCTGTTCTCCTGCTCCCTCCTGTCAGGCAGTATCTTTTATTCTCATAATCATCTATCTAGCAACATACTTCATTTCAAGTCTATGACATCTGTTGCTTGCAATGTGTGTTTCTCAGAATGCTTGCGCCATGTAGTCAAGGTTTGGAACTATTTTGTAACTTGATACACTGTACATATCTGTAAGACTATCTAGCATGTAGTAGATGCTAAGAAAACAGTTCTCAATGGATGGCTGGAACCTAATAAATTTTTGGTTGAACAGGTCCATAGGTCTAAGGGGTTGGTAACAGTCTCTTGTTAGTGCTTGGACATGTGTCAGTCATGTGAGTAAAAAGAAAGGATCCTTCTAAAGGAAATGAGAGTGGTTTTCTGGGCCTGCAACTAAAAAAGAGGCCATGTTGGTTAACAGTTAAACATTTAAAAAATTTCCTTCTCTCACTGTTTGCATTAACTTCTCACTGATATTTAATGAAGTCTAATAACGTGCAAAAGAGTCTTATATGGAATGTGATACAGTAAACAGTCAAGTTCGTCATAGGGAAGACAAAGTAAAGGGAGAATGTTGCTCCTATCTTCCCATCCCCGGTACTTCTTGTGGTTGACAATGGCTTTAGTAAGAGGGGTGGCTGTGGTCTCAATGAGATGCCATTAGTGGTACTAATGAGATGCCATCAGTAGTCCCAGTAAGATGCTGGCTGTGGTCCCAGTAAGATATCATCAGTGATCACAGTAAGACGCTGGCTGTGGTCCTGGTGAGATGGCAGATGTATACATCTAGGGCAGAAAGAATCTGACCATGGGTGCTGGGGAGTCTCTAAAGCTGAGCATGGGTGGAAAGTAGCTAGCAGATGCCACAGGGCTAATGTTGTGGTGAGCCTGTGAGTCAGGCCTCTCAGTCAGTATACTTTGATCCCCCAAAAATCTTAATTCATCTGTCTAATTTGGTGAAGTTCATCTCTTTGACAGATTCATTTGTCTATGAATGTTTATTTGCATATTGTTACTTTTATGTAATTAATACATGAAAATATGTCATCTATTCTTTCTCTGTATCTACATATTCATTTATTAGCATGTGCAGTGTATAATTCAGAAAACATAATTTACCCTTGAATTTGGCCTAGTATATTTTCTTGATAGAATTTAGTATTTGAATTCATTTTAAATGAGCAGACTTTCTAAAGACATTTCAAAATAAAAAGGTTCTCAGTTGAACTAGAGGTAGCCTATTGAAAATATCAATTGTTATCTTGAAGAATCAACTAAAGCAGTCATGGGTAGGTGTTTAGTATTTAGGAAGAAAAGACTGAACTTATTTCCAAAGTGTGCTTCCAAGAAAACTATTTACAGGAAAAAAAAAATCCTTGGTGTTTTAAAAAGAAAATATTACTGTGTGTCAGAACTCAACTGGCTCATTGAATCTAAACCAGTGACCTCAGCTTGATCCAGAACTGACTGACTGAAAATGGGTCCAAGGGACTTGTAATCAATATCTGCGCTTGAAATAAAGCATTACAGGGCTGGAGAGATGGCTCAGTGGTTAAGAGCATTGACTGTTTTTCCAGAGGACCTGAGTTCGATTCCCAGCACCCACATGGCAGCTCACAACTGTCTGTAGTTCCAGTTTCCAGTTCTAAGCAAACACCAAGGCAAATAAATAAATAAATATTTCTTTTTAAAAAAAAAGAAAGAAAGAAAGCATTA
Organism: Sigmodon hispidus; assembly: GCA_004025045.1. NCBI lineage: Eukaryota > Metazoa > Chordata > Mammalia > Rodentia > Cricetidae > Sigmodon > Sigmodon hispidus. Next base: position 117,687 of record PVIH01002986.1, read on the forward strand.
CAAGAAGTACAATGAACAATACAGAAGATGTCTAAGGAGATAGATTGAAGATGAATAAACAGAATAAAAGTGTCTTGATATTCAAGTAAAAGCAGTGCAACTTCTCACAAGACTCAGGGACTGCAGGTGTGCAAGAAAAGTGATGTACACACTTGCTGTAGGTATGAGAAATAGGCACAGCCCAAGAGCCCACACTGTATTTTCAGAGTGGCGTTGAAACTCAGCACAGAAGGCTACCAGATGGGCAGCCACGAGTAGGATAAATGAACCTGGAGAGCTTTAAATACATCTTTTCTAGAAAACTCTCATATTTTAACTGACCTGATGGATCCCAGGAAAGAACCTACTTGTGAGACTTGACTTCCGAGCCCGACAGTGTGTGTGGGTAGATAAAAGAGAACCAAACAGACCTAAGGATCCAGTCTCCACAGAACTGAAAAATAGTTAAGTTAGACAAGTGTACCTTGGATTTGAAAATCTGATATCTTTAAATGATAATATATACATTAAAAAAAATCTCTACCAAAATTCTTGTTGTCTTTAAAACAATAAACTGAACAGCTGTTTCTAAAGTTTACATGCAAACTAATGTTACTGCAAATGGCCAAAGCAATTTAGAAAAATAAAAGCAAAATTGCTGGATTCACATGATTTTGGTTCCAAAAACAGCTACAAAGACGTCACATTCAAAGCTGTATGGCAACAACATGAGAACAAAACAGTTGAGCATAGAATGGAAATGAGAATCAAAGAACCTCCACCAATATGTTCTGGTCAATTGCTTTTAGCAGCATGGAAATTAGCCTATGGGAGAAGGATTAGGATCGTCCATAGATGGTGTTGGGACAACATGACATTCACATGCAGAGACTCATGGGAGTCTGGCTTCATGCTACGCTTCAAAATGGACTGAACTAAGTTAAAACTCTGAGAAGTAAAAGGAGTTGACATTGTGACATGTTTTCAGTTGCAATCATGTTAGGTATGACCCCCCAAAGCAAGAATGATGGAAGTGAGCTGAGTAGACTGAACACCAAAAATGAAACGCTGGTGCCTTACTCGTATCTGTCACTTATTAACGTCCAATGGCAGACAGTTGGAAGCGAACTTAAAAACACAGCCACAGCATTTATGAAGAACATTTTAAATTATGTGAAATTCACAAGGTCAGAAGTGAAAATGATGTGAAGTCACAAATTGCTGTGTGAGTGTGAGGATATGGTGCTGTTAATTAAACTCAACACATGAAGAAATAAAATTCTTCAAAGAGTTCTTCTTTGAAGGTCTTTAGCTCTATTTATAACATATGTATATTTAAAATGATTTGTCAGAGCTTTTGTGAAATACCACAGCTTATGCTCTACCTTTAAGGGCCTCAGTAACAGGTGCATCATCAGAAAGACCATGGTGGGTGTTCAAGGACTTACATGGGTGTTTGTAACAACTGTGTGTTTACTAGAACTTTCTGTGTTCCGTTCTGTGAGCTTCAGCACAGGTGGGATCCTGTAGAATTTAGAACATGACCCCAAATTTTTAGGTAAGAGATTGAGTTACAAAAAGAAAGAGAATAAATAATGGTTGTTGACTAAGCCCTAAGCAAGACATTTATACCAGTCCTTCTAAGGCTCGGAAAACACTGTAGAAGCGGGGAGGGGGCAGGAAGCATATACAAGCCAGGAGCTAGGGTGGAGGGCTGTGTAAAGCCAAACTCTAGAGCCCACATAACCAGTACAACCAGTAATTCACAACTATGGTTACTTGCACTGAGCCCACACAGGAGTGACTGGTCCTATCAAGAGTGATTCATGGAAGGGGGAGGATCTCACAGGACCCCACTCTCTACTGCTGACCCATTGGCTACTGAGAGATTACAGGGAAAGGGAAATCTTGGTCCTTAGTTGATCATCCACTCCAAGCCTTAAGCCTTAAGCAGAGAATAACAAAGCTGTAGGCACTCAGATAGTCTAGTTAAACTCAGTAGGTCAAAAATGAAAGGAATAAATGTGAATATAAGAGAGGGGGATTTGGGGAGTTTAAAAAGCTGATGGGATTGTGGGGAGAAGGAAGAAGATGATGGAATGAGCGTGTCCTACATGCATTGTATACATGCGGGAAATTGCCCAATATCAAACTTAATTAATTAAGAAAGGAAAGTGTGTTCAACTATAAGCCCATGGCCTCTAAGAAAACTGTTTTTATCTAGATACACTGTATTTCACCAGGACCAGTTACTTGTCAGACAGCTAATTTCTTTAAGTGGGTTATGAAATGGTGGCAATAAAAGGAACAACTGGCCAGTTTCCATGAAGTTCCTGAAAGCATAAATCTTGATGACCTAATAAATGTGTTTGTAGAAAAATGACCCAAGAAAGCACTAGGACCTTTTAGCTCCAGGACTAATAGGCTCCTCTATTACATAAAAAAGTCAGCAAAATATTATTTTTTATAACTCATATTCATATACCTCTATTAATATACCATAAGCAATAAAATATTGTAAAGCAAAAATCCTTATATTTTAGCACACTTAATTGTAATTTTCTTCCTCACCTCCTAAATTTTAAGGATGTCTACGATTTCCATTTTGTACTGGGTCCTGCAAATTACAATGCATGCTGCACACAGAGTTCTTCATCTAGAGTATGCCCTCCTGTAGTTGCATATTTCTTTTAAACTTAAAGAAAATGATAATTTTAAAGCTACTAGCCTACTACAAATAAAAAATCAGACTCAATCTTTGTAGTGGGAATTTGATCTGGTTCTTAAAGAGATGTCAGCCCATGCTTCAGAACCCTGTCCATACTATGAAGAAGATGGTTAGGGACAGAAGGTGGAGTGAGACTTAACTGATGTCACCATCTTGCCCTAGTTAGCTTATGAATATGTGTGTTATGTCTGGTTGACAAAAAATATAGGAGCATTGCTGGCACTCAAGGGAGCAGGTAATCCATTCCCATGAGTGCTCAACATTCCCAGGAATAGACAGTGATCCTGCTCCATGTCCAGCAGCTCCTCTGTGCATTGATTAGGGGCTTTTCCAGAACTCTCTCATAATACAGACCATAGCTAGAGATGGCAGAAGCCTGTCATCTACTGTTTCCTTAGGCCTGGGAAAGCGGATCATGTGAGACAACTTTCATCCATGATGCCCACTTCCCCCAGGAGGTCAAGGAGACAGCTACCCTGGGTTTTATACCCCAGGAGTGACACAACCCTACTGGGAGATGCAAAAGGACACAATCCTTGAGGGACTGGGACACAGCACCCAGCTGTCATGGCTCATTCATTCCCATCTCATGGTCTTTTCTCATCACATTCTGTTGTACTCAGGAGGACAAAGGGGAGACCTGAGTCTGTCCAAGGACACCTTGAAAACATTCCTCCCTGACGCTGTCTCAGCCCTCTCTGGCCCTCAGCAGTCCCACATAGTGCACATGTCCAGGGAGACTCCAATGTAAGTCTGCCATTGGTTTGGCAGTGTCAATAAACAAAATTACTTTTCACTTCTAGCCAAGAAGATATTCAATATTGCTGAATCTTATGCAAGATGGAGTCTTGATTGGAGTCCTTTGATGCCATTCCCTTATAATTTATTGTGTTTACAGAGCACAGAAATATCTTCCATTAGCCTATGACCTCCAGCTATATGGCCACAAATGTCAGCACTGCCCAGGATGCTAACATTCTGTGCTGTCAGCTGCATCTGGGATCTTCATGAGGAAAGCTGTTTATTATTCTGCTATTTCTGTTCAATTGATAAAGCAGGGCTGCTTTCACACTATTATCTAGAAAGCTGGGAATAGCATGATAAGGCAGCAGGCCTTGCTGAGTGAGCTGGTGCTACCCAAGTGTCATGGCCTCCTATAATTGTGACATTTCCTACTTGTAAACATTTCCTGTAGAGTTACAGATATTGTTCCAATCTTTGAACAGGTGAGCAAAAACAAAATGAAACAAAAGGTGTAGGAAATACATATGAAATCAAAAGTTCTTTTTTCTTCAAAGTGAGGAATTATTCTAGGCTGTTAAGCTTATCATGAACCTATAATTTATTCTAAAATCATCTTCCTTTCTTGCTTTCCCCCTACATGATGCCTTTTACTCCCAGTAAACTCATGCACTTGGAAAAGTACCCAGATGGTTTAATTTCTTTGAAGAAGTGTATGTATCCAAGATAACGCTCACAGCTGCCAGAAAATGTATTTCTCCACTGTGGCTACCACCTGATGTTCATCACACAAAAATGGAGTGGAAAGTTGAGAAAACCAGAAAGCCATTTTTAGGGAAACCAAGACTGACAACTGTGTTCTCTTGGAGAAAAGTAGCATTGTCCAGCTGGTGTGTGGATGCAAACCATTAGTGACAGATCAGTGCAGCAGAGAGGCCACTGGTCTGAAGAGAGAACAATTAGTCCTTTGCACTGTGGATGTGCTGTTGAATCTCTGCTCTCTGGCCTTGACTGACAACCAGTGCTGTCACCTGCTCCAGGATGTTAGAAAACCATTGCTTATCAGGCTGGAGAGATGGCTCAGCAGTTAAGAGCACTGACTGTTCTTCCAGAGGCCCTGAGTTCGATTCCCAGCATCTACATGGCGGCTAACAACTGTTTGTAATTCCAAGATCTGACACCCCTACACAGCTATACATGCAGGCAAAACACCAATTCACAGAAAATAAAAATAAATATTAAAAAAAGAAAACCAGTGTTTGTCAAAGTTATCATGTTAACTTCTTAGTCACCAACCCCAAGTATCTAAAGACCTTCATTTTATGGTTTGTTGGTGCATTTTGAACACCTACTATGTGCTTACCATAGAACTTAATATAAAGGGCAAGCCAAGTGTATATAATAGTGCTGCCTTGAACTGCCTGATTTAATGTTAAAGCTTTCTGTGTCCATGTGAGAGTGGGTTTCATAACACCTGTATTCACTGCTCTTTGTCACACCTGGATTTTCTGTCATTCACTGAATTAAAACACAATGTCTATTCCAGAAAAAATGGTGCCCTCTAGTAATCTATGTCCTGAACTGACATCTCTAGGTCTCTCTATCTCTGTCTCTCTTATATTCACTCACCCACCATAGCAAACTTTCCTACTGCATTCTCTGGAGCTAGCACTGGCTCAGTACATACCAAGGAAGAGCCAGGAGATGTTCTTCAAGTATTTATTACTTGGAGAACTCAGAGATTGATTGAATCATTCCCACTCCATCTTTAACTTACAAGTGACCAAGGCAGAGATAAAGGAACTTTCTTACAGTAATTTACTTGGTGAATAAAGTTGGTACTTAAACCTAGGACATAGGCTATATAATCCAAGCTAAGTAAATTTACCAAAGTCCTTCTTGTGTGTAATTTTTATCTTCAAAAATGTGTGTAATGAAAGAAATATAGTGTGTATTTAACAGGTAAGAAAACTGGACCCCAGGGTCATTATACTAACCATTTATTCAGCTGAGGTCATCAATGATGTCACAAGACACTGGATTCTGTTCTCAAAGACAATGTGCTAATTACTCTAACCAACTGTGCTAACCTGAATATTGACATGTTTTTGCCAGTTTTTCCAGCTTTAATTTTAACCAGGTATACAAAGGGAGCAACTGTTAATAGACTATTCAGAGCATAGCAGCCTAGGTGGAGAAAGAGACCTGAAGTAAGAAAGCCACATCAGTAATAATGAGAGGCTGACATATCTGCTTTTTCTTTGGATAAGAATACTATTTTTTCTTTATAAATGTATACTTTTTGTTAACAAAGAAAATTATATACATATGTATATAAATATATATCAACATAAAATTTTGAGGTGTGAATACACTTTATAATCACTAATTTAGCTATTTGGTATACCCACCCTTCTTCCCTTTTATCTATGCTTGAATTTCCTTCCTGCCTATAATCTGGCTTCCCATAGGCCAAAACAGTTTCTGTATTATCCAATGATAATTCACAGTAACAGAAAGACATCCCACATCAGGTATTAAAGGTTTGTGCCACCACAACCTGGCCCTTGATTTTATTTTTGGGTAAGCCTTAAATTACCGTTGGTAGGTTATCTTCTCATAGTTAAAAATCTGTGTTAGAAGGTTAAGTGTAGGAGATATTGGGAAAAGAACTTACAGATTCATGAAATGTACTCTGTCATATTTAGCTTTTATAAATAGAACCAACACAGTGATATAAATGAACGGATGTTGTTAGTAGACACAGAAAAGAACTAAACAAATGACAAATATGAATACAATGGAGGCACAGCTGAGAACAGAGTCCACTATGAACAAATGAAATATTGTGAGAGAAAAATAGGCAATATTTCAAGTCAGGGCTGAAAAGTGGAAATTTTACAAGGTAAGAGAGCTAGTTCCTGGAATTCAGTATGGGAGGAAGACTTTGGTTGGTGATAAATAAGGAAAGTGATGCAAAAGATGCCCCAGCAGAAAGTATAGAAATAATCCCAGGTGTGCAAGATGGAGTGGTGTTCAAGAAAGCTCCAAGAATCTCCTTATGGACTGTCAGCCACTTTGCAGAGAGTTCCAACACAAAAAAGTAAAGAACATACCACAGCAATTTTTAAGAGTTTGTGAAGTATGTGATAGAGAGAAAGGCTGACTGGGCTCTTTGTTTCTCTTTGGCAAACCTACATGAAAGACAGCACATGATGAAGTTGAAGAAACGTTTAATTCAAAGAAGAATATTTCTCAAGGCTGTTACTTGAGGTAGGAATTCCTGGAAAGAAATTGAGATTCTTTTGTAAATCATGGGAAGAAGGAAGAAGTCCCCAGAGGCCTTCCTGAGTATGAAAGTATCCTAAGTTAATACACTTTGGCCACTAGGTGAATATGAACAATATTCAGTGTCCAACTCTGGGAAGTGCTTTGGTAGGGATCATCTTTTGTTTCTGACTGGCATGTGGGAGGATGCAATGACATGGTGAATCTCAGCTACATTATATTGGGCATCCATTGAGACACTCAGATTCTGACCATCAGACTCCAAAAGGAAGAAATGAGGTTCTAGTTACTGCTAGGAAGGAACACTACAAACTTCATATGGATGACCAATATGACATCTCACATATCTACCGCTTATCTACCTAGTGCTGTAATGGTGCATACTGATTGTCAGCTTGATAGGTTGTGAAATGATGTAGCAGATGAACCCCTGGACATGTCTGTGAGGGGGTTCTAGATTGGACTTTAGTTAGGAAGACATACTCTAGATAAGTGTCACTATTCTAGAACCCACACTGAATACAAAAGAGGAAATGAGCTGAGAAGTACCATGAACTCATCTCTCTGATTGCAGATACTATATACCCAGATACCTCACCCCCTGCCACCATGGCTTTTTATCCATGCTGAGCAATGTTCTTGAACTATAATCCAAAGGAAGCTCTTTATGCTTTAAGTTTCTTTAATCATGTTGTATTATTTTTCTTGTTGCTGAGATATGACATAATGACCAATAGCAATTTGAGAAAGAGTTTTATTTTGCTTTGTGGTTCCATAGTGATAAGAGTCTACAATGACAAGAAAGGCAGGACTACAGGTAGGCATGGCAACCGGAGCAAAAAGATGGTTGTTCACATTTTCATCCATACACAGGAAACAGAAAAGACAGGAAGTGGTATGTGGCAGTAAACTCTCAAGTGGCATCCAGTGATGTTGCAGGCCCTCCGGCAAGGGTACATTTCCTGGATGATTCATAACCCTTCAAACAGCTCCGTCAACTGGAGAATTGAGTGTTCGAACACATGTGCCTATGGGGGCCAGCCACTTCTCCTTTAAACCACCACCTGTGTGTATTTTATCTGAACAATGAAAAAGACAACCAGCACAAATACATGGAATTTATGTAGAAAGCACACATTTCCCCAAGATGAGAACATTTAAGAAATGTGCTAGAAGGGTCATACAGAAGCTCCTTATTTGTGTCCTTCTGGGTTCTAAGCACACTGAATGTGACCTGTCCATTGTGGATTTCTTTGGGATCTCAGTGTCAGCATTCACTACATAGCTGTTCTTTCAACTGTGTCAGTACCCAATTCTCCCACTGGAACAAAGCAATGAGCAAAGAACTCTTGGCTTCCGACACAACTTAAATTTTCTCCCTTTGAAATGGAATGTAAGTCCAGAGGCTAAAGAGCTATCTCTGAATCATAATGCAAAAGAGATTGCCTGTTCTTGAGAAGGCAGTGCTTCCTCTTTTTTTTTTTAACTTCCTTAGGTTTTTAGTGACTCATCTTTTATTCCAGTTAATCATGGTACAAAGCGAGTCAAAAGAATTCCGGCTCAACATGAATAGCATTATAAAGCCAGGCAGGAGTTCAGAGGTTTTTACAAGAGATATCTATAATTATTGCTCAGGCTGCCAACAGTACAATAGAAATCACAGCTCCAAAGAGCCTGCATAAAATTCCTATTAGCCTTATGGAATATACACAGATTCAATTCTAAAATTCAATTAATTCAAGGTTAAAGCCACATCCTTGTTTGAGGAAATAGAAGTGTGAGAATTTTCATTATTTCTGTACTTCATTGAGCAATATATTGAACTATTAAGTACTACACTTAGTACTGGGTGATAGAACCTTTCAAGAGGCAGAAAGTGTAGTATTTTTGTTAAAACCTATCATTTTTAATAATAGAACTATTAAAGGTAAAATGTAAATCAAATTGGAATGTTCAGAGAAGAAAATAAAAAAAAAATACTTTAAATTCTATCTTCATTGTGGACTGTTGTACATTGGAACATAATGCCTGCATTCTCTTCCAATTCTATGTGTGTGGGGGTATCCTGCTGTGAAATTTTTATCATGAAACAGAGAGAGATGGAAAATGTATTTCATTTTTTTGTTTAAAATTTGATCATATTTTAATGCACCTTTTAGGAGTTTTGTAAGGTATTTTTAGGCATCATTTTACACTTTCATTTTTTTGTTTGTAAATTTTTCTTCTATCTCTATCATCTATCTATCTATTGAGACTGGGTCTAAGGCTGCTCAGCCTGTCTGGAACTCATACAGTGTAGAGAATCTTGACTTCAGGTCATCCTTCCCCATGTTCCGAACACTGAAATTATATGTATGCACCTAATTCAGGCTGCATACTGCTGAGGGTGAAACACAGGACCTCATACATGTGAGGTGGGCATCCACTAATTGAGCCCTAGTCCTGTTGTATTCATTTAAGGTGGAAGATGATGTGTGAGTGCTGGCTGCAGTGATGTATAATGTTTTGTTACCTGTTCTGATCAAAAGCAGTTGCAACCTATGCTCTTTACTAATGCTCCATGGTCACTCTCTTGAATTGTTCCTAGGACACAGCTGCTCATTTGCAAATATTTATCTTTATCTTTCATTTTCTCTCTAAACCTCTAGGAATTTCTGCCTTTTGTTTATATCAATGGGGTATCAAACATATTTTTGTTTATTTACTGAGAATTTCATGCAATGATTACTTTTATCCCCTTTGCTTACCTCTCCTGAGATCCCCGATCTCTACACATCTAACTTGCAGTCTCCTTTCCTTGGTATATTTGTTTGCTTGTTGTAACCCATGGAGTCAAGCTGACATTGATCATGGGGGCCGCCTGGGGTGTGGTCAATACACCAGGTATAGTGGGATTATGTTATGTTTCCTGTCATTGTAAATATTTGTCCCACCTATGGGTTTAATAGAAGCTGATTGGCCAATAGGCAGACAAGAAGTGTGGACAGAGCTACCAGACTGGGAAAATCTCAGAGCAGAGCAGACACCCCAGAAACAGCAGAGCTGCCAGACAGATATATGACAGAGGCATGAGAAGGAGATGACAGTAGATGCAGAGGAAATAAGCTGAAATGCTGTTATTAGAAAAGGTATCGAGCCACATGGCTGAACATGGGTTAGTTAGCTAGCAATATGCCTGGGTCCTAGGTCAATCAGCAGAAAAATAGTATAAGTCTGTATGTGATTATCTGAGACTAAGTAGAACTGAGAGTGGGTCTGAATCTCTGGTCCAGGCTGGAAAGTTTGGGCCAGAAAACTATTACAACAACCAGGTGTCACTCAGGTGAAGAAATTGACTTTCATTCCCAGCAGTGATCAAAAGCAGAGTGCTCCTCAGAAGTCAGACTTGGTGTTCACATCTTTGCTTACATCCTACATTTTGTCTGGGTTAAGCTTATTCATATCATGTGTATGCCATCACAATCTCTGTAAGTTCATATGTGCATCTGCCCTATTGTGTCTGGAAATCAGCATTTCCTTGAAGTTATCACCACCTCTGACTTTTACAATCTTACTACTCTTTCTTCTGCATCCTGAGCCTTGAGGATGGGGGTGGGGTGGGGGTTATGATAATAGGTATCATGTTTAAGGCTGTAAACACCAAAGTCTCTTATTTCTGCATGCTGTCCAGTTGTGGGCTTCTGGGTTAACTGACATCTACTACAAGAAGCAGCTTCTCTAATGAGGGTTGAATAATGCATTAATCTATGGGTAAAGCAATAATTTGTTAGCAATCATCTTACTGCTATTTCTTTTTAGAATATTAGTAGTTAGGGGCCATGATATATCTAATGTCAAATTCTTGGCCTCATTTACAGTGTCAGGTATGGGTTCCATCTCATAGAATATGCCCTAAGTCTATTTTTAAAAAGTGGTCAGCTACTCCAATAGCATCTATGCCACTGTTGTATAACATGCCAGACAGTGTAAGATAAATTAATCATGAAGGAGGGCAGATCTGTATCTTTTCCTCAGGGAACATGAAAAACAAAAACAGCAAGCAAACAAAAATAGTATAAGTGGTCATAACAAATACATGGATTGCTAGTGATGGAATCTGAGGTTCTGAGGTGATAGAAAGGGAGCTGAAAAGAGGACAGGGATGGTTGAGATAAAAAAGAAATAGAGGTGGGCACAGCCCTTCCTCAAGGGCAGGATAAAGGGCTGCAGTGAGACTGTGTCAGCGATTTGTTGATGAGCAGAGGAAGCTCTGCTCAGTGTAAGATCTGACTGCATCTTATGGAGATAAGAAGAATGAGCACTTGGTCTTCACACACTGTTGTCACTGTCCATTGGAAGACATCAAGTAGTTATATCCACTAGCTAAGACTAAGAGTTGCTATTTCAGCTATAGGCTAGATCTGAGACCATCCCTCTATAGATTTATTTTTAGGGCATTGTATGACACACATCTAAAGTCCCGGTTAGTATTGCTAACTAGTGAATTATCAAGGATCATAAAATGGGCAAGTGTATGTATGCTATCTGATTCAGACATTGGGATCACAGAATTAGTATGACAATTCCATTCTAATTCACTTGAGATATTCGGTGGCTCGTGGAAGCATCGGCGTCCAAAGAGCTGCTTTGTATTTTCTAAAGTGCAGCCCTGTGTCCTGCATTTGAGGAAGAACTGTGCCCTGTTTCTTTTTTCTACCATTCCTGTCCTCAGACTCTTGCTTGCCACGAATGGTTATTTTTAATAATGTAGAAACAAAAAAAGATTTTCCTTGGGCAAAATTTATTACCTGTTCCCTTCTTTAATAAATTTTTGCTGTTATAGAAGCTATTCAAATACATTGTTGAGAATAAGAAAGTAAAGACAGGAAATATCGCTAAGTAAATGTCATATTTCTGCCACATAGAAATTACCCATGTTAATGCCTTATAAATATTATAAACACGCCTGCATGTATTTTCTCTCATCATCGTCTATTATATTTTCTATGGCTACCACTAAATGCTGAGGACAGAGAGATTCATAGAGAATATAGTTAATTCCATTCATAGTTCTGAAGTTTAAGGTCAGTGTCTTGTATTTGATGAAGACCTTCCTGTTGTTTGGGACTCTCTGAAAGGTCCTGAGGTGTCACAGAGTATGCTGCATTGTGTCATTGGAAACACAAACTATATACTGAGGCAAAGTATTGATTATGACAAACCCACTGTCAGGATAAACACAGGCTCAGAACCACACTGATGAATAAATCAATGACTGAGTCATCCAATCTCTTCTTGGATATTCCATATGGTCTCAGTTCTGGCTACCTCACCACAGAGTCTCAAGTGTGAAATGAGTTTTGGTGAGAATATTGATGTCTGCTTTCCAGAGCTGGGATTAAAGGTGTAACCCACACCCCCAGCCTCAAGTTTTGGTGAGAATATTGAAGCCACAGTGCATAATTATAGATTTAATGTATACAAGAGGATAATGTCTTTACTCAGTTCTTTTCTTTAGTCATGTTGAACTCTGCATTTGAAAAGAAAATAATAAAACATCTTATTTAGAATCTACACTAATTTTCAATTGTCTAAACATGACTATTTCTACCTGTTTTGCCCAAACATCTAAGACAAATTTGCACTGATTTTTTTATTAGAGTCAAGTAGATGGTTTTTTTCATTTTCTTTACTAACCCCAGGTGAAGAGACCTTATCTTCTGCATAACCTGGGGATGTGTCCTGTGGGTGCTGTGGGTGATCCCTGCTCCACTTGAAGCAGAGTAGAAGGCAGTTGCTTTTCTTTCCTATTTCCCATAGGCTTGGACCTGGAGCCTTGGTGAAAAAGTGTCATGAGCATTTTGTGTTTCCTAGATGTGAACACAGTGACTTCATATCTGGGTTGGGGTTGGGCACATTCTAAAGAAAGTCACTGCATGCTGCCTTACAGAGTGCAGAATGACACAATGAGAGTGACGTGCACTTCTCTGGACTTTGTTCACACTGACTACAGACTCCCAGAATAGAATAGACATAGAGATGTGAAACAGGGGAAATGCTCATATGTTAGGTCATTCTTATTTCCAAGAGAGGGGATTTTTAAATTGACACCTTACAAAAATTATTATTTGGTAATTGCAGGCATGAATACTATGTTTTTCCATTATATCTATCCCTGTTTCCCACCTCCAGGATGTCCTGAACTTCTCCCCCCACTAAACACACACTTTCTGTCATCATCTTTTGTTAGAGTTTATAAATTTCCCATGCACATGTCACAGTAACACTAGCTCATACTTTCTTTACATTACTGATCCTTCCCACTCCAGTCCCAGGAATATAGTGGGATGGAGATGAACATAGCCTAGGAGAGGAAGAGAGCAAGCTGGCATGGCTGCAATGTCATTCTGGACTCCATTCTGAAGCTACTGTGAAGGAAAGAGGCCCCGGTGAGAGGGATTTTCATCATTAAGGTTAGAGATGATGGTTAGGGAGGTGGTGAGGGTTTCTCTCTTCAACTATTCACTGTCCAAGGAATGTAACTGACTTAATGTCCTCAAGGATAGTAAGAGAAATTTTAAATATACTTTGTGGCTACACTCTATCCCACTCTGTTAACTACAGCACTAATTATAAACATAGTTGTCTTAATCACCTAGCAAAATAATAGGAAAGTGTAAAAGGTTCCTTTAAGGTTCTTCTTATATGTGTGTATCTCCCATGGGAAATGCATCCATGGCAAATGAACGACTTACTCTATTAAGTTTTATCATCATCATGTAAGCTAGTGTTTGCATAGAATCCATTGGTTACAGAACATATCATTTACCATTGTTGTTATATTTTTTACTCTATCTGTGTTTCTGACTAATGCCTACTTTACAAGGCAACCACAGCCTCCTTAATGTCTCATTTATGCTGTATTCATTGACACGAATATTGGAAAAGTATTCCCAACATTTCCAGTTCGATCTTTATTTTCAGAATCACAGAATCTATCTAATCCTAGTATGTACACAAGCAGGCAGCTTGGTCCATAAGCTTATAGTCCTGTGATCATCAGCCTAAGGAGAAAAGTCTTAATGCTAAAGAACAAACAAAGAAGCACACAAACCAAACAAAAGTCAAGAAAACTGTGTAGATTACAGGATGCTTCATCAAAGGAAGGACCATGTCTTTCCACTCAGATTATCATCAGCATGCATTATGAGTATGTAAAATAGAGAGGGGAGATGCAAAGCATGCAAGTGATTAACAGGTGCCAGTGAACAATGTTTTTATTGGAAGTAATCATAAAGTATAACTCAGGGTAAGGGGTCTACAAGGAACAGAGCAACGTTCTGTAACCATGTCTTGCTTATGCACATAAATAAATGAAGCCCCCCCCCATGGTCAGCATTAGAAGCAGTTTAAGAAAAACAGGCTCACTTTTCTCTCTTGACAAAGACCCTGAGTGGAAAGTGAAGTGATGGACCAGGGTCAGGCTGTTCAATATCCCAGAAGACTGAGTGCAGGGCTCTTCACTATAAAGAAGTGAATTCACTGCAGACAAGTGCCATTTCTTTACCAACTCAGTCACAAGGGGTGTGAGGAGAGAACTATTGAAAAATAGCATGTCTTTATTTGAAGACAGGCTGTTCAGACATGGCCTCCATATCTCTGTGGGAGCTTTTCAAAAGGCCCCACATCCAGAAGAAGCTGTTGACCGAGACTTCAGTGTTATCTATGTAAGTTGCTGTTACAAGGTATGCAGGATGTAGAGCATCAGAGCCATAGAGGAAAATATGACAACAATATCTCCAGAATTGTTATTCAGTGTCTCCTGCTGTTTGTCACCAAGCCCAGCATGGGGGAAAGATAAAACAATGGCTCATTCTTTCTGATCTTCAAAAGTCATGTGTGTGTGTGTGTGTGCATGTATAATTGTGCTTTTTTAAAGTTCAAGTAATAATTTCATTATTCTATGAGAACCATCTTCTAAACAAAAAGAAGACATTTTTAAAAATCCATTTAGAAAATAATTAGGGTCTCCTTCCTGGCCTCATTCCTGCAGTACAGAAGTGAGATGGTCCCTTCCATCTTCCGGGGTTAAACTTCTGCTCAATAAGACCCACAGGTGGACCCAAAGGTCGTTATAAAAGCATGCCCCTCCCCTGTCCTCTGAATACTGTTTCCATGTCCTGACACTAAGTTGAGCTAGATGACAGCTTTGCATTGGGGAGGACAGCAGGGACGGAAGGCTGTGTCTGAGAGGAGGTCATCAAATGACACCATCCTCCCTCTGAGGTGCTCCTTCTGTAGTCTGGAAACAACACCAATGGGAAGCAGAGAAACAACACCACAGGAGAATTTCAGGACCACAGAGAGACAGAGTATTTCCCAAGCAGGGGTGTGTGCATCAAATAATGTCTGGTACTACTCACAATGATAAAAAAATATATGAATTCATTTACACAAAGCAGTCTCTATGTGTTATGCATTTTAGATTTTGAAAAAAAGACAATCTGGCAAAATATCTGCTGCCAGTGTGCCAGTGTGTGGTATCTACCATTTAGTAGGCTAAGGAGGATTTCACTTTTAAGGTCACCTTGAACCACAAAAATATCTGGTCAGGTTCTTCTGCATAAGAAGATCCTGTCTCAAATCAAAATCAGTCAAACAAGAACAGAAACAGATGGGTAAGCCATTTTTGTTTTTACCTTTAATTGTGAGATGATAGATACACGAATGAGAGACAAATCAGGATATTTGAATCTATTGACAAACAATTATATGTTGTAAGAAAACATTTCAGAATATCAACAATTGTTGAATCTAAGACAGTATAGTAAATGAATTTGTTTTCTTATTTTTTAGTTTCTCTTCAAAATATCACAAACCATTTAAAAGTCATGAAGCTATATATCCTAAAGTTTTTCTTTTCCATCTGGGCACACAGGACAAAAATCTCTCCCACCTGTGATTCTGTAGCTGCTTAGAAAATAATTACTCAGAGGCTTATAGCAATTGCACACTATTTGGCCTATAGCTCAGGCTCATTACACACTAGCTCTTATAACTCAACCCATTTCTATCAAACTATGTATTGCCACATGTTCCTTGCTTTACCTGTGTTCCATTACATCTTGTTTCCTTGAGTAGCAGCCTATAGCATCTCTCTGACTTCATCCTTCTTCATTTTTATCTCTGTGTGGATTTTCCATCTGCCTATAACTGCCATGCCAAAGGCCAAAACAGCACCTTTATTAACAAATGGCAATAAAGTATATTCACAGTGTACAGAAAGATATCCCACATCAAAAATGCATAATCCACTTTATTTTGGTGTTGCTTACCATATGATGCAGTCATTCATGTTCTCTGGAGAAGCCTAGTTCTCTAGCATGATGGGGAAAGTCTAGTGTTACCCTCAGGACAAGCTCTCTCTGCTCTCTGCCATCTATAATTGCCCCCTGTAGCTGATGGTGTGTAGAACTCTGCACTGCTAATCTGAAGAAAGACTATATATGATTCCCCAGCTTGCTTGTACCCAGGAGACCTTCTTTTCCATTTTCTTGAGATCTTAGCCATGATTGCTCAGAGCAGTGCTGCTAGGAAACCCCTGAACCTTTCCATTGCATGAAGAGTTCCGTGCAAATCTCACACCTGTATTTGTTTTACAACCCAACACGCTCACGTTCATTGGTATTCATAGACAGGACCAATAATGTAGCAGGTTCTCAGGAAAATGCTTGTCTTCCTTTTCTGAAATAAATGACCAGGGAAAATCAACTTAAGTGGATCAGAAGTCCTTTCGGCTCTTGGGTGCAGAGGTTGTGGTCCAAAGTGACACTGTTCATTGGTGGCAAAGGACATCATGTAGGAAACAGTGCATGACAGAGGAGTCTTATAGTTCTCACAGTAGCTAAGGAGTAGATTAAAAATATGTGAAAAGGGTCCCCTTGAGGATATATTCCAGTGATCCACCCTGTTATTCAGATTCTACCTTCTTAAAAGTTGCACCACTTGTCACAATGTATAAGGAATAAAAATAAACTGAGCATCCCTCTCCTTTCCTTTGGATGAAAACAGTGTTACAATGCCAAAGGGTTCCCTACTTAGTCCTCCAACTGAAAGCAGGGTCATAGTGAATGAACACTAGCTGCTCTCATCCATCAACATGTATGTGGCCTCTCCATTTTCACCCGGACTCTGTGAAACAGGAAAGTCAGATTTTCTTTTGAAGGTGGATTTATGGAATCTATTTCTAAATGATGTTGATTTTGTTAAGTATTATTTGAAACAAAATGGGCATTTTTTTCATTTACGTTGCCCTAATGGGTACTAAAAGACAAGCATCTGCCATGAGATGCCTCCAGGCTCTCTCCTGACACAGTTCCTGCATCTTTACTGAACCCTCTAGTAATTAGAATCAAAGTACCTGTTACTTCTAGAACAATCTCTGTGTGTCAGCATAGCAAACAGAGGTTAAGACTGATGCAGAATGAAGAATTTAAATATAGAAAACATACCTATACAATTTTCTTATCCATAAAAAGAAAATTTAGAAAATATATAAAACATACCTGCTATGCTTATTATACTCAAATAATCTTTATGAACTAAATTAGAAGCCACAACTTATAAATAATGTTTTAAAACTAATTGGTAGAGTCTTTTTAACCGTGTCACAGAAAAAAAATTACATAGCACCTAACCATCTAAACTTACCAGATAAAGAGATCTGTCATAATGTGCACATCTGAGCTGACAGCAGAGCTAATGGCCATTGAAGGGAACTTGCTGTAGATGCTGGAATCATGCAATAAAGAATAGAGCTAAAGGTGAAGAAGAAATTGAGTCAAAAAAGTAAGTGATGAACAACCCCAAGTGACAAGTTGTGCTTAATATTAAATTAGATGGAACCTCTTGGAACAACCCTGAGAGAGAGCAAAGGTAGAGAACCCACACGCATGACATGCGTGCTGGAATAACCAGGCCTTGTGGGAGATTCGAAGTAGGGAACACACAGAAGCTGGGAAAGGGTACCAAAGAAGGAAAGGCAGGTGCGACCTTTCAATGAAACAAAAGCACAAATTCACAATGTGTACCCTTGAATGTCTAATGGTCAAGTAGTCGACTGACAATGAAAAATGGGAAATGGTAAGATTCTGTGAGGAGCGTTTGACTGACTGACAGACACAGAAACTGAAGCAATGGAAATAGGAGAGAAGGGGCTCCCAGAAGAACACATCAACACTGAGAGGCATACACAGAGTGAATCAACATTTCAGGGCAGAAAACCTAAGCTATTTTCCAGCAAGAACCTTGTCTATTACATGAAGAGACATCATGGCCAAGGCAATCTGAAAAAAAAAAGAGAGAGCATTTTATTGGGTACCTGCTTACAGTTTTGCTTTATTTATCTGTCTGTCTATCTATCTATCTATCTGTCTGTCTGTCTTTAACAATCATGACTTTAAATGGCTGCATAAAGGGTGTGTTTCTAATTAACTCTACCCCAGACATTGAACTATTCAATGAGTATTACTTAAAATAAACCTTTTTCCTCCCTGTGATTATTTTCTTTCTTTTTTTTATTTTAAACTTTTTTTTCACATACTCACCACTGTTCCCCCTCCCTCCTATCTTCCTAGTCATCCCCCAGGTTCCCCCCCAACCTATTTTCCCATTCATTCCTCAGAGAGGGTTAGCATTCCCAGGGTGAGTCAATGCAGTGTGGTTTATCCAGTTGAGGCAGGACAAAGCCCCTCACACAGTATGAATGCTGAGCAATATGTTACTTTGTAGGGAATGGGCTCCAAGAAACCAGTTCATGCATTAGAAATAAATTCTGATCCCAATGCCAGAGGCCTCACAAACTCCAAACCATTCAACTGTCACCCTCATTCAGAGGGCATAGCTCAGTTTGGTGCAGGTTCCCCATCTGTCAGTCCAGAGTCAGTGAGCTCCCAATAGCTCAGGTCAGCTGTCTCTTTGGGCTTCCCCATCATAGTCTTGATCCTTTGCTCATATAATTCCTCCTCCCTTTCTTTGACTGGACAGGGAACTCGACCCAGTGCTTAGCTGTGGATCTCTGCATCAGCTTCCATCTGTTGCTGGATGAAGATTCTATGTTGACAATTAGGGTGGTCATCAATTTGATTATAGTGGAAGGTCAGTTCAGGCACCCTCTTCACTATTGCTTAGAGTCCAAGCTGAGGTCCTCTTTGGGGATTCTTGGGTATTTCTCTAGCACTGGCTCCCTCTATGAAAACATTTACTTCATTATTCTCCTTCTCTGTCAATCTTCTAACTCAACCCCTTCCTCTCCTTTATGTTCTCTCTCCACCTCCCCTTATCCCCTTCCCCCTGTGGTCCCAATTTACTCAGGAGATCTTATATACTTCCTCTTTCCAGGGGGCCCTTGGATGTCTCTCTTATGTTTCTTCTGGTTACCTTGCTATTCAGGGGTTGTGAACTGTAGCCTGGTTGTCCTTTGCTTTATGTCTAAAATTCATTTATGAGTAAGTACATACTATATTTGTCTTTCTGGGTCAGTGTTACCTCACTCAGGATGATTTTTTTTCTAGTACCATCCATTTGCCTGCAAATTTCAGGGTGTCTTTTTTTTCCTGCTGAGTAGTACTCCATTATGTAAATATACTACAGTTTTCTACCCATTCGTCAGTTAAGGGACATCTAGGTTGTTTCCAGGTTCTGGCTATTTCAAATAATGTTGCTATGAACATAGTTGAGCTAATGCCCGCAACTGTGAGTAAGAATGTTCATCTTTTGGTTATATCCCCAATAGTGTTATTGCTGTATAATTAGGTAGATTGATTTCTGGTTTTCTGAGAAATTGCCATACTGATTTCCAAAATGACTGTATCAGTTTACATTCTCACCAGCAATGGAGGAGTGTTCCCCTTAATTCACATCCTCTCCAGCATAGGTTGTGATCAGTGTTTTAAATCTTAGCCATTTTGAGAGGTGTAAGATGGTATCTCAGATTTGTTTTGACTTTCATTTCCCTGATGGCTAAGGATACTGAATAATTCTTTAAGTGTCTTTTGGCTGCTTGACAAAACTCAGGTTTAAGTGGATTAAAGACTTGAACATAAACTCAGTTACATTGAACCTGAAAGAAAAGAAAGTGAAAAATAGCCTTGAAAGCATTGGCACAGGAGATCATTTTCTAAATATAACACCACTAGCACAGACACTGAGGACAGCAATTAATAAATGGGACCTCCTGAAACTGAGAAGCTTCTGTAAGGCAAAGAACATGGTAAATAAGACAAAACAACAACCTACAGAATAAAAAAAGATACTCACTAAAGAGGAATGATCTCTGAAATATATAAAGACCTGAAGAAACTAGAGATAAAAAATCCAAATAATCCAATTTAAAAATGGGATGAAGAGATAAGTAGAGAGTTTGCTTCTAGTTTTGAATACTTAGTCCATTTTCTCCATGGGGAGGGGGGTGGACAGACAGGCATAGTGCTGGAGAAGTAATTGAGAGCTTAACAGCCTGATCTACAGGTGAGAGAGAGAGAGAGAGAGAGAGAGAGAGAGAGAGAGAGAGAGAGAGAGAGAGAGAGAGACAGTCAGACTGACTGACTGACTGACTCTGGCTGACTAGGCCTGGTGTAAGCATTTGAAATTCTAAAGATGACCTCCAGCTACAGTGCCTTCTTAATCTAGAACAGGCCTCCTCCCACAAGACTACATCCCATATCCTTCCAAGACGTTCACC
This sequence comes from Sigmodon hispidus, assembly GCA_004025045.1. Taxonomy (NCBI): domain Eukaryota; kingdom Metazoa; phylum Chordata; class Mammalia; order Rodentia; family Cricetidae; genus Sigmodon; species Sigmodon hispidus. Next base: position 138,143 of record PVIH01002986.1, read on the forward strand.
AACTGGGGATCAAGCATCCAAATATAGGAATCTATAGTGGACATTTTTATTAAAATCACAACAAACCTAAGGGAAAATTATACTAGTTCCTCACTGATAGAATTCTATGCTTTGAAAAAAGAAAGATTACCCCAGAAGAAAGAGTTATAATAAAGATAAATAATAAAGGTAAATTTTGGAAATAAGCATAAATAAGGAATTTATAATATGTAATAATGGCATGTGTGAAAGTGTATATGTACACATTTGAGAATGAGTATGTGCATGTATATACATATCTGATTATATCTTTATGTATAAGTATGTATATGTATGCACAAAAGAGAATGAGTGTTTGTATGTGTGATATATTCTACATGTGTGTGCTAGCATTTGTATGTGCATGCATGCACATGAGTCTGTATATATATTCACATACTTGTACGTGTGTGCACGTGTATGAGCATATGTGTGTATTTGAAGTCAAAGTTGTTGTTCTGGCCAGAAAGTCTCAAATATCTAGCAGGCACTTCCCAAATAACTGACTCATAGATTTAATATTACAGTAACTGCTTGGCCAGTAGCTTAAGCTTGTTATTAACTAGCTCTTATACTTAAATTAACCCATAATTCTTTTCTGTGTTTAGCTACATTGGCTTGCTACCTTTTCTCAGTCCAGCATTATCATCTTGATTCCTCTGCATCTGGCTGGTGACTTCATCTCTGCCTTTCCTCTTCCCAGAATTTTCCTAGTCTGGTTCGTCCACCTCTATCTCTATTAGCCTAGCTACTGACCAATAAGTGATTTATTAAACCAATTTGAACGACAAAGCTTTATAGTATACAAGAACATTTTCCCACAAATATATGTGTGAATATACTTGTGTGTCCTAGTATGTATATGTTCACATATGACTGTGTTAATACACATGAACATGTGTGCATGTATGTGTATATATATAAATATGTTTATATGTATGTGCATATAATTATCAATATGTGCATTTGTTAATGTATGAGCATGAGTATGTATGTGTGAATATATATGCATTCTTGTGAGCAAGTGTGTATCTGTATACTTATGTGCACGTGTATGCATGCATGAGTTTGTGCAGGGGTATATGTGCAAATAAATATGAATATGAATATCATCAGAACAACAATGCCAATTAAAATTTGAGGCTGAGGTCATTCAGACTCAAGAACAAGTAACTAAGTAAACAAAATTCACATGTATTAATCACATATACTAGCTAAGGCTGGAGAGGTACACGAATAACAGGTTGATTCAATATTAGGAAACAAACTAACAAAGCATAACAGTTTCATGCAGGTTTATTACAATATTCAAATGTAATTTAAACGAAGAAAAAAAAAGCTCTTAGTAATTTAGGGACAGAGGGAAACTGTCACACAGTAATAACAGACAGCATGAAGGTTCTGCATAGATACCTTCTCTGATGGAGAGATGTGACAGTGCCTCACACAGCCAAGGCTATTTCTGATTTTCCTCTATTATTACATCTTTCTGACATGGATTTTAAGCATCTAGTCAGCATAATAAAGAAAAAATGACTATGACTCAATCACCTCGGAAAGGAAGATGTGGTTTCTATAATGAGCTACATCATCCCATAAAATAATACAGTGTGAGCCTCATACGTGATTGAAAAATTCTTAGTATCTGCTTTTGGAAAAATATACAAATTAATGCATCTGAGTGTTTGACAGAGACAGATCTTAAATGGCTTAGAAAATTCTCTGTGAAGGCTGAGCTGATTGACCAGGGGTCATTCTCCTGTTCTTAGCACAGACCAGGTAAGCATGTAAATAATGCCAAGAAATTGTCATTGATATGGAGAACTGTGTTTTTACTATAAAGTTCCATGCATCTCAATAACAACATGAAAAGACAAACTTGTCACAGTCTAATGAGAGAGTGACTCTCGCTTGAACAATAGTGTTCCCGCCATATTTTGCTTTAGAACTCTGTTTCCCAGGATGATGGTATCAAAAGCTGGATGTGTAGTTGTAGCAAATGTGGTTACTTTATCATGGATTTGCCATTACCAAGGAGATCTGAGCCCTTCACTGCATGAAGGCCCATCTATATATGACCACATGTGAAACGAAGTAGAAACCTGCCTATATTTCTTTGCCCCTCATCTGTTAAATATATTGTGATTTACAAAGTTCACAGTGTAAACCAACTTGAACAGACTAAAACAATATCTCCATAACCATAACCATGTACTAGAAAAACACATTTGAAACACAGAACAAGTGTCACTCTAACAACAGTCACTTGTACATAAAAGATACCACAGTTAAGCCAAGCATGTGCTGCCTGTGTGTCATCCCAGAAGATAGGAGACTTAGACAAGAATGTCAGGAGTTCAAGGTCATCCACAGCTACATAAAGAGTTTGGGGCTAGCCTGGGCTACATCACCCCAATCTAACACCACTCAGCTCCTGCACAAAGATGCCATGAATAGAATTATGGAGGAAACCACAAACTAGTAGAAAATATTTATATGATAATCATTGAAAAACCAAAATATCAAAAATATTAAAATTGTGTCAATGGATTACAAAGCAAAGTCAAATCAGTCATTCTATTGAGAAAAACAAGAACAGATTAAAAAAAAAATAAGGAAAGTCATCAGCCACATTAGGAGTTCAGAGCCACATTGAAACCATAAGAATCATATTCTCTGGCCATGCCCAAAAATCTACCACTTTGCGTTCTTATCTCTCTTCTCTGGGGCAGACTAGATAATGTTCTTTCAGCTTGTTAAATCACACAAAACCCTTGTTGAAATTATTGTTGGAGTAGTGGGCTGGATCAGGTTGAGTGAGCATGCTCATGATAGAAGCCTTCTCAGTACCATGGCCTAGCTGTTAATTAGCTATGCTAATATGAGTTTAGATGAAGTATTATAATTTCCTTTTAATAAAGGCTTGCATCTAAAAGAGTTATCAGGTTATTGAAAATTTTATAGCTATTGCTAATGACATTTTTCTAATGATTAGTTTTTCTATTTATTTTTTTATATGAAGGCCGTGTGTGTGTGTGTGTGTGTGTGTGTGTGTGTGTGTGTGTGTGTGTGTGTGTATGGTATGTAACTTGTACGTAGTACTGTCTCTCAATTCAGTCACCAACGATGAGTTTTTCTCAATCTTTTGTTTTCTTCTTTCCTGTCTTCTTTTCAACCATAGCCCGTACAATTACGTTGCTTAGAGACCAATGAACAGCCTGATATCTGCTTCAGGACCAGCATCCCCCATGCTGCTCTCCATAGACATCTGACCTCTCCCCTTACCCTGAGGTGACATTGTCTCACTGTCAGCTTGCTGACTGATAGTGTCACTCACCTCTGTGGACTGTCTCCTTTTCCTTCAGTGAATGATCAGATAACAATGCTTTTGAGTGTCTCCAGAGGCCTGAAGTTTGTTCTCTCCCTCTCTGTCTCACTCTTACCTCACAGCTCTGTTCTCTGGTTCTCCACACCTAAGAGAAGACAGAGCTGAATATAGGCTGTGTGGATTGAGAGTCAGGAGCTGCAGGCCACCAGGCACTCTGTGATTGCACTCTTCTGATACTCATGCCTAAAGCTCTTGTCCCTACTTGCTGGGGGACACAAAGGTCTTTGTGCCCACAGATCACTAGGGAAACCAGGAATTTTAAATACACAGTGACCTCTTCTCATTGGGGGAGAGAAAATACCTATTTTTCTGCTCAGAAGACTGGGAATGGATTTTGTTAATGACATGGTGAACTTTTGGCTATCTCTGGAGGCAGGTCCCACCCAAATTACCCATAATAATCCTCTAAGACTCTTCCCTCCCCAGATGATTACCTATTGTTAGGGAAGATGTCATGTGTGCTCTATGGCCTGCTGACTTCTATGCTATCTTGGTTAGAGACCATGATAGATGGATTCTAGTTCTTTTAGTTATTTCAGCTGTAGAACATATTAGGAATTTCTATGTAGTCACATCTTTCATTTTATTGTGCAACTGGAGCTGGAATGATTGTTACCCTAGAAATGTTTTATCTGACTGTACTGTGTTTTGCATATGCTCTCAACAAGTCATCTGGCATTAGATGATGATTAGACTCCCCGAAGCCTGATCAAAAATCATGAAGTCAATCTGCACCAGGTTTTTATTCTCCTTTATTTGTGGGTCAATTCCTGCATTGACACCTCCAGGATCCTCTCTCCTACTGTCTTCTTCATGCTCACTTCCTGCCTCAGTTCTCTCTGTAAGGACAGTGACTTCCCACATCCAACCTGGCCCATTGGAGATCTGCGCACTGAGGATAAATAGCCAGCACACTGTCAGTTCTAATGGTATGCGAACAAGTTTGCCAGTGTGGAGGTATTCTGCCCTGGATTGCACACAGGTCTTTTTATGCTCTGTCCTGTCAGCTTCCTTGGGGTTTGGGTGCCAAGCAGGTAGTCTGAATGTTCTTGAGCCATCCATTGAAACATAAATAAACCCACACTGTTGTTTGTCATATTGAGGGGCACCCATACACAGATGTCCAATTCTAATGGAGTTCTGAAATAGAAAAAAAAATTACCAAGTTAAATGGGTTTGGGAAACACCACACGGCATTGGGGAATCATGAACAGTACATAAAGACTTGATGATACTCTTTCTGAAGAATTCCTTTGTGTGACACAGCTAAGACTTGGCAAGTAGATTTGGTCCCAGAGCCTCTTGGCTGATTAGAGCTTATTAACATCTTGCTGGACATTTGCATTCTATTTATCTGGAGTTGAGCGGCCCAGAGTGCTTACCCCATTATAGGTCTCTTCCTAATCTTATACTTCAGTAGGCAAAGGAAGACTTGGGTTGGTGTTATTGTTTCATTTTTTTTCTTGCAATTCAGGGCCATTCATTGATACCAGGGATGTGCACTAGTAAGATTCACACTGTAAGTGTCTCACCAGACCCCTGTAAGTAGCTTATTTAGAGGCCTAATTCCTTCCACTGACTTTTCCTGACAGAGCCTTCCTGTGTCTCCGTTTAGTCTGGGTAGAGTTCTCCCCCCCTTTTTTTAATTAATATTTTAAATTTATTTTACATATCAACTACAATTTCCCCTCCCTCCTCTCCTCCAGTTTCTTTTCCTATCTCTTTTCTAACCCCAACCCCCCCCCACACACACACACTTTACTCCTCAGAAAGGGGCAGGCTTCCCATGGGAGTCAACAAAGCATAGTACATCAAGTTGAAGCAGGACCAAGCTCTTCCCCCACTGCATCAAGATTGAGAAGCATTTCCTCCACAGGGAATAGGTTCCAAAAAGCCAGTTCATGCACCAAGGACAAATCCTGGTCCTACTGCTAGGGGCCCCACAAACAGACCAAGTTATACAATTGTTACCCACATGCAAAGGGCCTAAGTCAGTCTAGTACAGGGTTCCTCAGTGTCGATCCACAGTCCCTGAGATCCCAGGAGCTCAGAGTTCAAGTCAGATGTCTGTGAGTTTCCCTGTCATGATCTTGACCGCACCTCTTTGCATATATAATCTCTCCTCTCTCTCTTCATAAGGACTCCCAGAGCTCTGGCCAATGTTTGCCTGTGGGTCTCTGCATCTGCTTCCATCAGTTATTGAATGATTCTGTGATGACAGGATATTCATCAATCTGATTGCAGGGGAAGGTCAGCACAGGTAACTTCTCTACTATTGCTAGTAGTAGAGAATGAGTAGCTGGGCTCCTCTTTGTGGGGTTTCCCTGACCACAGGGTTGTCTCGCAATTCATAATGGCCCCTTCTATCAAGATATCTCTTTCATTGCTCTCCTTCTCTATCCCTCCCCCATCCCCTGTCCCTTACTGCCCTGCCCCCTCAGTTTACCCAGGATTTCTCATCTATTTCTCCTTCCCAGGTCGATTCTGCAGTTCTCTTTGGGTCCTCCTTGTTACCTAGTTTCTCCAAGGTTGTAGATTGTAGGTAGACTTCTTACATCTTATATCTTTCTCTTAGCTCCTAATGACTCCAGAACTCTGGGTTATGCTTCATGGGTCTGTTTCATGGGTTCATTTTAACCTGTCAGGATTGTCATAACTTCATGTCTTCATGGAGCTGGTTTAACTACAGTAAATGGACACAAGTGACATGCCTTTGTTGTTTTATTTTTCTTTTTGCTTAGATATTGAAGTGGATGTGCAGAAAGTCTATTTCCCTTATCTAGATAAGTTTTACTTTAACTTTTCCATTTAATATTGAATTAAATGAAAGTATGAGATCCGAGCATGGCTCATGGATACCCAGAATACCAGTTGTAGGGTATATCTAATGCCCCCAATTTGGATTAATCTTTTTCTGATCTTATGTCAAGAAGTTTTCTAGCAGATGAAACAAAGCAGAGGATGGTCCTATATCAAATATAAGTTGTATATGAAGGAGCTAAACTGAGTGAAAGGTGGGAGCCAGGTTCAACCTTGAGGGTCTCCACCCAAGTCTTCCATTCATGGTGGTTTAAGTCTATGGCTATAGAAGGTTTAATTCTTGAGGTTGTCAAGTGTTAGGATTATAGATTTTGAAACACTTTTGTACTGAAAGAAAATGTTAGTATGTGTTGCCCTAATAACACACACACAGATGTATGCACATAGACATACACAGAGATCCACAGATCACACATACACACAGATCCATGGATCACACACACACACACACACACACAGAGAGAGAGAGAGAGAGAGAGAGAGAGAGAGAGAGAGAGAGAGAGAGAGAGAACATGTGAATCCTGCAGGGCATGGAAGTAAAGCAACACATTTTAAACATGGTTTTAAATATTAAATTCTATATATCTGTACTATCCTTTAAAGATTTATGTATTTTATTGTCAGCATATGTGTGTTTTCCTGGGGGCATGCATTTATAACAGCAGCAACAAGTGTTCTGAGTCACTGAGCTGTCTCTCTAGGCCCTCAAGGGACATATCTTGGGGGTACACTCAAATTAACAAAAGTAAAGTAAGATTAAGGAGGCAGAAGGAGGGGATATAGAGGCTTATATATGTAAAGTTTCTGTATCTCTATATAAGAGATATATGAAGTCACTTTTGGCTCCAAGGGGCAGGAGTGATATACCATTGATACTCATTCCAAGAAACAGGACCTATGGAGAAGGGAGAAAAAAGTAACAAGTCACTGAAGGTTCACTCAAAATGCTGATAGATGAAGCACTTGGATAATTTATACACTCAATAATATGAAATTGCAGTTCATTTCTGAGCTGACTGCTAAGAAGGATAAGGAAGCCTGTAGAAGCTGAGTTCCCCGTCCCGCCTCCGTGAGATCCTATATGCAGAAATATGGCAGAATAGTTGAGTGCCTATGATCAGCACAAGGAAGTGGGCCAGATCCCCCTAAAGTCATCACCTGTCTATATGTAATCCTAAAAAAGAACCACAAGGTCTACTCCTGCATGGAAATAGTGATATATCATAGTACATACTCAACTTGCTTTTTATTTCTAGAATATTACTGAGGTAAAATAGAAAGCTAGAAAAAATTGGTTTGAAAATTCAGGGCTGATGTGGGACAGGGGTCTCAGCTGGCAAATTTCTCATCACATAAGCATAACGGTCTGAGTTTGGGTCCCCAGCACCCATTATAAAAGCTAGTCTTGGTGACCTACGCCTGTAGCCACAGAGCAGGTAGTAGAGACAGTGAGAGTCTTGTCATGCACTAGTCATTTACTGGTCACTTCGGTGGACTACAGCTCAGTGAGAGACCCTGTCTCATACAACATGGTAGAAAGTAGACCTGATACTGATCCTCTACACAGGTGCACAGGAACTCCCCTCCCCCTAGCATGAGATTTGTAGAATTTAAAGCTTGTGTTCCATTTCTTTCTCCCACCAAGCTATAAACTCCATTTCCATAAGGAGAACCTATTCATGGTTCTTCATGAAGCTCTTTCCATGCCTCCTACAGAGCTGGAAACAAAATGTTTTCTATAATGTTGGACTAAGAAAATGGAATCCTTGTTTTGTTAGAAATTCCTGAATGCAGTAAGTAACAAATAACTTTGATACCATAAAGAAGTTAAGGTTTTATGTCCATTTTTTAATCTAACTTTTCTCAGTGATACCTGGGTAAAGATTCAACACTATTTTCTTTTCAGATTCTACAACTTTCATAATAGTTTGTTGATTTTTGTTCATCTCTTAAATACCTTGGCACTCTGACACTTCTAAGAACAAAACAGAATGAATTTTATGATCTTGGATAAGATAAATAGCTTTAAGAAGGAGACAAAAGCACAAATTATAATAAACAACCAATTAACTACTATTTGTTTCATTCTACAGAGATAAAAACACAGGTGAGAAAACATGTCAAATGTATGTCTGACAGATAGCTTATTTCTAGGATTTATAAAGAACTCTTTATATAAGACAGATTTTTCGTTTTAGTGGTGTGTGTGTATGTGTGCATGCACATGTGTGTGTGTGTGTGTGTGTGTGTGTGTATGAACTCGTGTGGGCAGTTGCCAGTAGAGGCTTGAAGAGGACTTCATATCTCTTAAAGTTAGAGTTAAAAAGTAGCTTTGAGTCTTCTAACATGGTGCTGGACATCAAATTTGAGTCCTCTGTACAACAATATGTGCTTGTACTTAGGCCCCGAGTTATCTCTCCAACTCTATGAATAATTCTTAAGATGAAATGACAGGAGAGAAGCAGTGAGAAGAAGAATCTCTCCCACTCCAAGGGGGAGGGTTGCATTACTTCCCCCTCTGAGTAAATCTGTACATGTGGCAGAATTCCCTCTCACAAGCAGGATATCTCTCTCCAGACTTGAGTCAATCTGAACAGGAGATCCTCTGGAGAGGAGCAGAGGAAGCAACAGCTGTGCTTTAATAGATTACATAACAAGATATGCAGCCAGTTTCTATTACAGAGGCTTGGAGCAAGCTTGTCTAACAGGCAGCCAGGAAAAAGAACTTCAGCTCAACAGCCCCAGTGAGCCACTCTCCTCTGATCACCTGTATGAACCCAGAAGCAAAGGTCAGCTCCTGGAGAGACCATGATCCTACAGCATCTTTATCTCCTACAGGGGAGCCTGGTCAGAGGATTGTGCTGACCATGCTCCCATTTCTAAGCCACGATGACAGTGGCATGACTTAAATAGGTATTGTTTTAAGCTATTAAGTTTATGGCAAGTTTTACACAAGAAAATATTACTATACCATATGGTTGTATTGTATAGTACAGGAATATACAGGGAAGGAGTATCTGTCCATGTTCTGTGTTATCCTTGCAACCCTGTATACATCTAAAGTTATTTTAAAGTCAGAAGATTATTTAATTTTGCATTCCAATGTGTAAGTCCAGAATGAGACATGTCGTGATAGCAGAGGAAAGAGTTACAGGACCAGAATAGATAATAGACTTAAAATTAAAAAGCAAAACCTTTGCATGTGTAAGTATGTTACCTTGCAAAATAATTCACCTTTGTTTCTCTATATTGAAACATTAGCTATCTCATCTCATGGCTCTCTGATATGGCACTGCTGTCCATCAGCTTTTCAGCATGATTAGTCTTCTCAGCATGTTTCTCAGTTTCCACAGTCATTGTGTTGCCGTTTGGAGATAATTTTATATTAGCCAGTCTGTTTTCAGTGGAAATACCTTTTTAACACAACTCTACAAAGTTAAACAACAACAAAAGAAAACACAACTCTTTCAAATGATGCTTCATAAAAGAACACACCTGCTTGGCAGATAACACTTGAACATCTTTCAAAGAGCCATGAAATTTAAAAAGCGGTATCACCTCACACTCATGAGAATGGCTGACATTGAAAGACTGTCCATGTCACGTGTTGGCAGAAACATAGAACATTATATACTTGTATACTGTTGGTGAGAATAGAGATGATGAAACCACTTCAGAGAGCTTACAGTTTTTTAAAAATTAACCATGTGCTCATGATACAGTCCAGCAACAGGAGTCCTGACTGTTACACAAGAGAAGGGCAAGCTTACCTCTCAAGGCCGACTTGTCCAAGAATGCATGGAACAGTTTGTCCAGAATTACCAGAGACCTAGAAAGAACGCAAATGACCACTAACAGATACATGGATAAATACATGTTCAGCGATACATATTGACAAAGAATGGGCTAACAGAGTAATTATACTGAGTGAAAGAATTCCGATCCAAAAGCTTCTATAGTACATAACCGATACAGAACTTTAGAAAATGCAATAAGAAGGCAGCTGCTATTGATGGTGCAGTCTGAAGAGAAGAAAGAAACCCTAGGTCACCAGGGCCTTACAGGGGGCGGAAGCATGGGCTTGAAAATATGAGTTAGTCTAACAGGGCAGAAAGGTCATGAACAAGCAAAATTCAGGTGCAAATTCAAGGATGAGACTTTAAGTATTCCAATTTAAAACTAAATAGAAATTTCTTCTATTAAATTAATAAGAATCCATGCATAGTGTTGACAATGGAAATTTTTGCTGTGGCTGCTGTGTGTGCTGAGACTGGATGGTAATGCTGGCTCACTTCTGAGTATATTATCTATAATCTCTTCTCTATGGCTTCCCCAATTTCAGCCATCAGAAAGCAGGCAAATACACAGAAACATTATTTATTCTTTGATAGTTCCAATCAACTAGATAAGTTCAAGATTCAAACAAACCCAAACTGAATATAGTGGTGGGTCCCTATAATTCCATGATTTAGGAGGCAAAGGTAGAAAGCATGTGTGATCAAGGCAGCCAGTGAATTCCAGAGCAGGTTGGGCTATATTGTGAGTCCTAGGCCAATCTACACTCTATTTCAAGACCCTGACTCAAAAAACAAACATTGAAACAAGACTAAAGTTTTACTTTATTATTATATCAATCTTACATGCTATTCCCAAATTTTGGCTGTTATGACTTGTGTGGAATATAGTGAAGACAGGTGCTCATTTGGGAATGTAGAATACAGCAGTGATATTGATGGACATATTACAAAATAAGTGAATTTTCACTTTATTAGATACTGCCTAACCATTATCTCAAGCAGGTAGAGTAGTCACAGTCCCAACGTTGGATTCCTGCTCATTCACATCTTAGAGAATACTTGGGGGTTTTGTTGTATTTAATGTTGCTGGGGTTTTTTTTGCTAATTGCTATCCTGTGTTCTTTTAATTCTTATTAGTCAAGTGAGCAACCAGAGCAATTTTTGTTGGCCATTTGAGGTTCTCTCTGTGAGTATCTGAGCATTTCTACTCTTTCTGACAGGCAATCATTTGTCTGTCTGAATGTTAGGGATCGTCATATATTCTGCATATCAGGTCTTTGGTGAACAAACATATTGCAGGCAGGCAGGTAGGTTATCCTTTGGTGTGTGACTCACTCATTGCTTTGGGAATCTTCTTTGATGAGCAATAAGTATTATTTTAAAGTAAGCCCTAATTTATGTTTCCCTGTTGTCCACTTTTCCTCGTGGCCCATTTGTGCTGTGTCACATTGATTCCTCTTCCACACTCTTGAGCATATTGCCTACCTAGAGCATTTTTGGGAGAGATGCAGTCATAGGCTCTTCATTTGCAGTTGTGTGGTCATTCTGTGATATAATTGCACGTGTAGTGTGAGGAAGACACTAAGACTCACACCTCCCCCATCTGATGGTATACATGTTACACAACAGCTTAGCTTTTAAACAGTACTGCCCCTTCACACTAGACTTTCCTTTCTCAAAATTCATGTCTGAGCTCTCTGGATTTTGACTTAAGCCATACTGTTAGGATTCTGTTGTAGCCTCTGAAACCATGTCCTGCACTGAGTTCTGATGACAAGCGTCATTTAAGAAGAATTCTCACCACAGTATACTCTCTCTTGCTTCTTCCCTCCGGGGGCTACTCTTTATCCCTCCCTCCCTCCCTTCTCTCTTCTCTCAGTTTTTCTTTCTATGTTTTGTTATAATAATAAAGTCTTTCTACATAAAAGCAGTCTAAGCGTCTCCTGCTGTGGTGCCTCTGCTGCACCTCCTGTCCACCTTCCTGCATCCATGGGGCATGGAGCCTCTCTAGTCATAGACATTTGCCAGATAACTGGGAAAATGTGTTATCTATCATACCAGATCAAACATGATCCCAACACATACTGCATGATTCATCTACCCAAGAGAGAGCTTTACTCTGTCTCTTGGTGTCAAGCATTTTTTTTTTTTTTTTATCATGTATCTGTTTACTTGATTTCATTCCCTTCAAGTTTATCTCTGATCCTGTGGTGATTTGTGTTTTATGTAGCTTCTAAGACAGCAGAGGGAACTTCTGAAAGCTACTGTGCCTGAGCTTGGCAGGTTTCCTTTGAGCTTTCCAGCTATCTTGGTCTTCGTCATCATCACCATCACCTGCTCTCTCTCTCCCACCCCCTTCCTACCTTTTCTCTCCTTTCCTCCCCCTCCCCCTCCTCTTTGCTTCTTGCTTCCCCTCCTTCTTTCTGGGTCACAGATATCAAGAAATACATCCATTTCTTTTTAGCTGTTCCCATTTGGTGGAATATAGATTTTTTTGAAGCATGTCTTTAAAATCCTCTGAAATTTCTTGGTGTCTGTTGTAATGTCTCCCTTTTCATCTTGGATTATTGTTGGGAGCCAAAATCTAACTTAGCCATATTTTATAAGTTAGCTCCTATAGCTAGCCAGCAGTCTTTACCCCAGATAGTCATTTGCCAGAAGGCTATGTCTCTATTGTTTGTAGCTAATCCATGACTCCTGATAGTCTGGCTTGATTCTCTCAGCTCAGCAGGTGACACCCTCCAGACCCTCAACCGATAACAGATAGATTTCCATACTAATTCTACCCTGTCTGTTACTCTCCCTCAAAGGTTTGCCACATTCTTTTGTATTTCCCACCCCCTTTTCTCCCAGCTACCTGCATGGCAGAGATTCTGTATAAATATTGGCTGTAAAAATAAAGCAAGAGGAGGACTTGAACAGAGAGATTTGTCTTGTCCTTCCGTTCTTTGTGTTCCTGCCTTCCATTTGTTTCATTCCTAGATTTAGGTCCACGCTGAAGACCCTGCTGGCCAGGGAAAGATTATATTGATTTCCATCCCTTCTTTCTTCTTTTTGGCTAATGTGGTTTGTCATTCTTGTTGAGTTTTTCATTAAGAACCAGCTTTTCATTTCATATATTATTTGTATAGATTTTTTTATTTCTATTTCATTAATTTCAACCCTGAATTTGATTATTTCTTCTCTGCACTTTTTTGGGTGTTGTCTCTTTTTGGTTTACTAATATTTTCAAGTATATTAAATTACTGATATAAGATCACCCCAGTTTTTTGATATAGGTACAGGGTGATGTGAACTTTATTCATAGAACTGTTTTCATTGTGTCCTACAGATTTGGGATGTTGCATTTCCATTTTCATTCAATTTCAAAGCATTTGTAATTTCCTTTTTGATTTTTACCTTTCTCCAGTTTTCATTCAGTAATATATTGTTTAGCTTCTACAAGTTTGTATACTTTCTGTTGTTTTTATTGTTGGTGATATCCAACTTTAATACCTGCTGGTCAGATAGGATGCAGGGTGTTATTTCATTTTTAAAATATATTTGGTGAGACTTGCTTTGTGCCTCAATATGTGGTCAATTTTAGAGAAACATCCATGGGCTACCAAAAAGACAGTGTATTCTTTACTGTTTGTATAGAAAGTTGTGTAGAGGTCTGTTAGTCCATTTGATTTATGACATTATTTAACTCCAATGTCTCTGGTTTTGTCTGGATAAACCACTTATTGGTGAGAGTGGGTTACTGAAGTCACCATTATCACTGTATTGGGGTCCATATATGATTTAGCTGCAATATTGTTTCTTTTATAAAATTGGATGCCCTTGTGTTTGGCACATAAATGATTAGAGTTATAATCTTCTTGGATTTTTTTTTTTTAATGAGTATATAGTGTCCTCTCCTATCTCTTCTGATTAGTTGTGGTTTGAATTTTATTTTGTCAAATAACAAAATAAATCTGTCTTCTTGCTTTTTGGTTCCATTTACTTTGAATACCTCTTTGCATCCTTTCCCCTCTCAGGTAGTACCTGCCCTTGATGGTGAGATGTGTTTCTTTGAGACAGTAAAAAGATGAATTATGTTTTCTTATCTAATCTGTTAGTCTATAAATTTCATTGAGATCATTAATAATTAAACTTATTACTGAACAGAGTATATGAGTTCCTGTTTTGTTTTTTTTTTTTTTTTGTGTGTGTGTGTGTGTGATTAGAGTTATATTTTACCTCTTTTGTTCAACTGCTCTTAGATTATTTATTCATTACATCCTCTTGGGTTTCTTGGGCTGTTTTCCTCTTGTTATGTTCTGTAGAGCTGTATTAGTCAACAGAAGTGCTTAAATTTGTTTTTTTTTTTATCATGAAATGTTTTTATCTATCCTTCAATTATGATTGACAGTTTTTCTGGGTATAGCAGTCTGAAGTGACCTCTGTGGTTTATTTATTCCAAAATTATAGAATATCATTCCAGGTACTTCTGGTTTTTCAGAGTCTAAACCTAAAAGTCCAGTGTTACTGTAAGGAGTCTCTGTATGTGGCTTGGTCTTTTTCCCTTGCATTGTTTAATATCCTTTCCTTGTTTTGTATATTTTATGTTTTAATTATTACGTGTTATGGGTGATTTCTTTTCTGACCCTGCCTTTGTGGTGTTCTGCATACCTCTTTGAAATTCAGTAAATATTTCTTCCTTTAGATTGGGAAAATTTTCTTCTATGATTTTCTTAAAAATATTTTCTATACATTTGACTTGGATTCCCCGCTCCTTGCTCTATATAGAATTGGTATTTTCACAGTGTCCCAGGTTCCTGGAGTTACCTAGATTATTTTTTTTCAGATTCAACATTTTCTTTTACTGAGTTGTTTATTTTTCTTACCCTGTCTTCAGGACCTGAACTATTCTTTCCACTTCATTTAATCTGCTGGAGAGATATTGCTCTGACTGAGCTTTATGTTTTATTTGCTGAGTTTTTCATTCTGAGTTTTATTTCAGTTTGGCTTTTCTTTTGCTATTCTGTTTTTTGATTAAATTACATTTTTATACCCTGAATAGCTTTCTGTGTTTTCACTGTCTTCATTGAGGCATTCATTCATATCCTCTTTAAGGTCCTTGAGCATATTCATAACTGCTATTTTGAATATTTGTTTTGTGCTTCAGATAAATTGTTTTTTTCTTAGAATATTTCAAAAGGGACTCTGGATTCTTGAGGAGTTATATTGTTTTTGTTATTCATATTTGTGATTTTGTGCTGAGATCTAGGCATTTGTAGTTATGATATTTGTGGTATTTTTTCATGTGGGAATCTGGTTTTAGCTTTGTTGGATGGGTGTTCATTTCTTTGACTGCCCCAGACTTTCAGGTTGTGGGCCTGCTGAAAGGTGCTTGGTTTTCAATCTTCAGGCACTCTGAGTCAAGGTTCAAACTCCAACTGGTTCTAATTAGATGTTTTGGTTGGTAATCTGTGGGTCAGGTGAGTGATAAGATAGCATATGAGAAAAGGGAGTTCTGAAGTTCTTTAAAGTATGGTTAGTTATCCAATTTTATGGAGGGTGATGGATGCAGATCTAATGCTGTCAGGTATGGCAGCAATTCATAATGGAATAGAGGTGAGCTGGGACAATGAACCTAGGCTGGCAGTGTCAGATCTAAAGAATAGAGGGATTGAAGGCAGAATAGGTATCCTACCTGGATCCCCCTCCTAAAGTGTAGAAGCTGTGGGAAGAGAGTGTCTCATTATAACACTTCCTAATAAGATCAGTCTATCAGAAATATTTCTTTGGTCATGCAGTCTCTAGACTATTCTGTGTGATTGATTACCAATGTGCACAATATTGCTTGAAGAAGTACATATCTGTCTGGAACATGCTACACTGAAACAAACAATCATATTTGTTGTTCCTTTTTTCTATACAAATAAACATTTAATGTAGCATTGAGAAAAAATAATATGCTCTTAAATATCTTAGTTATAACTGCAGCTCTTTCATATATCACTATACATCTACTATGCAATGATTCTGTTTTAATGTAGCAAGGATTGTGCAATAAATGTATACTCATTCTTTGGCCTATACAATGTCAAAGTATAATATTTAAGGGATTTTACTAAGCATTTAATTGGATCATAATCAAAGAATGCAGTTGTTGAAACCATGTGAGCAGACATGCTTTCAGAACTTTTAAGACTTTCTTGAACAGTTAAGAAAATTTGCTTTTTACAGTTCAGTAACTAACTTTACTAGGCAATGTCACATGATGACAGGAATTACATTTTTGATGCTTTAACAGGGCCACAGTCTCCATACATGTCTAAACTGTGTGCAGCAATAAAACATTAACTATGTACCTTCCTATCTGCCCTATGTAGAACCAGTCATACATAGATGCATTGTTTGCAATATAGGCATTCAACATTGAGGCCTATAGCTCCAAACTGCACTGTGAAAACACTAATACAGCCTGCCATTTCCAAGGGAAATACTCTTGTGAGGCTCATTAATTTAATTAGTCCCTGCCATATAGTTAAAACAGAGAAAAGAGCATTTTTCTGATAAAACCAAAGATGGCTAAAAGTCCCGTTAGAGTGTGTAGCACGTTAGACATTTTTGTGTCAGGAAGGAAATTAAATTTAGCATTTTTCCTCTCCTTCCCCTACTCATTTCTCATATAGTGAATCATGAAATTTCTTACTGAGGAGCTGAGGCTCTTAAATATTAAGTGCTCCTGCTAATGAATCTCTTCGACTTAATTGCATGTAAGTGTATTTTATCTCTTGAGAATAACTGTGGTTTTCACCGATTTGCTGGAATCTCTTCTAACATCTACCATGCTCCAAATCTGGGACTCAATAAGGTTTAATGTAGAGTATATTTCACTCCTTGTTTCTGCTTGGAACTACATGCTTTTTGGAATTGGCTGTCTGGAGACTTCCTTATGGTTTATTTGGCATTTAGCTGTGTGGAATACAGGAGAGCCAGGGTGGGTGCTAACCTTGCATTGTTGAAGACAAAGCACCCCCTAAGGAAATCTATGGACCTGTTCTTCTGCTCTTGAGAACTGTCTTTGTAAGATGAGGCTTTCTATTTAGGACTCAGGCACCTCTGTGCCCATTGGGTTTATTATAAGCCTTGTTTTACTCTGTATCTGAATCATGATTTTCCAGTTTTTTTAAAAATACAATGACAACCATACTTCCTGGAGCAAGGGTAAGCACAGCACAGCCTCTGTCTATATTCCGATTTGCAGCTGTTTGTTAGAGTCCGCTAATTAAGCTAACTTTTACATGGTGACGTCACGTTGTAGGTTTAAAAAAAATCAAAGGAAGAACAAGTTATTACACACGCAAATGCCATATCCAAATCTCTGTGCCTGTGTGAGATCTGTGTGTCCTTAGCAAGGCAGACTGCAAGGCTAACAGTATAGTTCCAGCAAGCCCTTTCCTGACATGCTCTTAGGGACCTTGACCTGGAACATTACCTGCAACGTGGAATGAGTTCCAGACCCCAGGCAAGTAGCAGAAATAGTAAAGGTGTGTTGTGGAGGAGCAATCAGTCCAAGTAAGATTACATGGGGGAAATGAAATTGTAACTCAAGCCTCAATGATCGATCATCTTTCTGTCTGTCTGTCTATCTATCTCACTTTATGAAGGGGTTCTATGAAGAAAAAGACTCACTGATACAAGATAAGGTAAATACAGCTGTAGAGTCCTTGGAGAACAAGCTGCTTCATACCACCTGACCCAGTCTTCACCTCCCAAGAGAGAGTGACTAAGCGGTGCTTCCTCAGATTTAAGCAATCAGGTAACCAGTAGAGAGGCCACGCCCAAAAGGCGGGTACTCCAAAGCTATGGCAGAATAAATACCCAGTACAGGAAATAATGAAGTCCCATCTAGAGTTAGAATTGCAAGCTTCTGCGAGTGCCTCTCCAACCCTGCCTCTTTCTCCTCACACTTTCACAGAGCTGTTTGTGGTTCAGTGGCTGCAAGGCTTTTTTAGTACCTAACATACTTGCTTATTGTGACTGGTTGATGACTGCCAGTGTTTTATTTAACCCATTCATAAAAATCAGTTCTTTGTGTAAATGCTGTCTGTTTCTTGTTCTGATTCTGCTATTGACTTTGAAAACCAGCTGTTAGAGCTGGAGATCTGGCTCAGTGGCTAAGAACATGCGCTGCTCTTCCAGAGGTCACAAGTTCAGTTCTTAGTGCCCTTGTCAGGCAGCTCACAACTGTTTGCACTACAGCTGCAGAGGATTTTACTACCTCTTCTGGTCTCTCAGGGTACCTGCACTCACATGCATATACCCACATAGGCATGTGCATGTGTGCACACACAAACAAAAATAACATGTATAAATAAAAGTAATAAAAACAAAACCTAAAAAAAAAAATAAGCCAGTTGCTGAACTCAAGTTAAAAGGGATGTAACTTTATCTCAGTCAAACATCTCACATTGTAATAACTTTGACTCTAAAATATCTGTCCATCTCAAACTAGCTGAGGCTCTTTATGTGAACTCTTAGTCTAAGGGAAGGACAGAATATTGAAGCCCAGCATTACTCACACCAGATCACCTTGACTTCATTAGTCGGCCTTCTGCCTCTCTCTCCCAGAGGCTTCTTCTGTCAAGAACAAGTTATACCATTGATCTTGTCCACATATAGGATCTGTTTCCTAATTCTAGTAGGTCTTACTTTAAATTCTATCTTAGAAATTAGTTAAAAAAAAATCAAACCTGCCATATTGTTTTTGGTTAATGGCCCCTGTCAAGGCTTATTGGAACTCTTGGAAGTCACCTGAAGATTTGCATTTTCAATATTTTTTTTTTCAAATGAAAATGCACACAGTGTGGTTGGACTTCAGTTGTGCCTTATTCCAGACCAGCTGTGGCTTGTTTTTAAAATGTGGTGAACAGTTGTTGCATTTAAAATGGCTATCATTGAGTCACCATGCCATAAATTACCATCTGCAAGTTCCTTGGTTTTATTTAAGGGACTTTAAAAATATACCTGCATGCTTAGTTATCAGTCTTTCTGCTTTGGCAAGAGGCCTTCCTACTGTAAATTTTCCAAATACCGACTGCGCCTTTGTTGTCTGTAATCAAATGTTGGCTTAGTCATTCAGTTGCTTCTTTGCTGATTAGCACTAGAATGACAAGTTCCTCTTGAATTATTCAAATCCACTTTCTCCTCTGCTATAAAACTCACCAATTTTAGGGGATTTCAGTCCAATGTCAAAGGCTGGTTTCTGCCTGTCTACTCATGTGTTCCCTGTCTGCTGCGGGTGGGTGATGCCTGTGCAGGAGTGGTTAGAATGTATGTGAGTGTGCTCTTGTTTTTAAAGGTGTGTGTGTGTATGTGTGTGTGTGTGTGTGTGTGTGTGTGTCCCAGTGTGTGTGTCCCTGCATGCATTCAGAGAACTGAAGGAGGACATCCAGTGTTCTGTTCTATCACTCATCACCTTATTCCCTGAGACAGGGTTTCTCACTGCACCTGGAGCTAGGCTGGTGGCCAACAAACCGCAATAATCCTCCCCTCTGCCCCACAGTGCTGGGCTTACAGGCGTATGAAATCATGTCTGGCTTTTACATGGGTGCCAGGGATTTGCAGCCAGGTCTCATGTTTCTGCAGCAAGTGCTATATCCACTGAGAACTCTCCCCAGATGAAATGCTCTATTGTAAGTGGTTAAGAAAACTGGGAAACCCCGTGTTACTGCCCTCTTGGAGGAGCTGTTGTGAGTTTCCTATCCTTTCACCAAAGAAAACCGAGACTTTCTGCTTACTTAGTTAAAGACAACATTTATTTTTCTTTTCTTTCCCTGTACAAGTAGTATTTATAATGCAACTGGAATAGATCCATATAGATTTTTTTTTTTCTCAGTTAAATATCAACTGTGGAATCTTGTTGCTGCTTCTCTGTGTTTCTGTTTCCTTTACCTGAGGAATGTTTGGGCTTGATGGCCACTGTAAGGAAATCTGCACACACAAACATGTCTTTCTCCCCTGACCCCTCTATGATGAAAGGCAAGGTTGCCTTGAGTGTCTATATACCTGCTTCAAGCTCTTACCTCTTTGTTTCCAGGTCCTGGGAATTTAGTCAGAACCATGGTTACCTCCCCATGAAAACCCTTCTTCCCTGTAGATAGCCCCTCTGCAAGTGGGATGAAGAAGAAACTGCTTCCCCAAGTTTACAAGTTTTCTGTGGAGGAGGGCCTGAGTTCTTTGTGCCTCTTGGATTTAAAGTGGTGTGATACGAAGCCTTGTCAAAGAACTCAAATTCACATTTGTCATAGGCTAAATTCTAGTGCTGAATTTCACTAGTCTAGTTTTACTGTGTGGTTAGGCAGTGTGGAAAGGAGTTCACGTGGGCTGATGTGCTTGACTTAAGAGTTTTCATGATGCTCCCACTCAGATTTGGACCAAGGACAGACAGACAAACAGACAGACACACACAGAGAGGGAGGGAGAGAGAGAGAGAAAGAAAGAGAGAGAGAAGGAGAGGAAGGGAGGGAGGGAGGGAATAAATAAATAAAGACAAGATTAAGAACATCAAGAGCTAAAAATAATTACATACAGGAAAACTCAGAATTAAGAGAAGAATGACAATAGACTCCTTGCAAGGGAAAATTCAAAGAAGCAACATATTGGTAGAGTGAAGTTCTATCAACCTAGGACTTGTGGGCATACAAAAATAGTTCTTTAAACCAAA
Organism: Sigmodon hispidus; assembly: GCA_004025045.1. Taxonomy (NCBI): domain Eukaryota; kingdom Metazoa; phylum Chordata; class Mammalia; order Rodentia; family Cricetidae; genus Sigmodon; species Sigmodon hispidus. The sequence goes on from PVIH01002986.1 coordinate 158,865, forward strand.
GGAAAAAGCTTACCCAGATACACCCAGCCAAACCAATCCATCCTCAGCAGAATTACAATATAAGTGCTATGAACGAACAGCAGTCATTTAAATGTCAAATATTAATATCCATCTGCACAAACAATGAGGCCAGAAATAGCAACTACTTAGATAGATATGTAAATTTGTTCTTATCATTTAAATAATTCAAAATATAACTGGATATTTAAATAAAAGCAATAATAATGTGAGCCGATTTAAGACAATTGCACAGAATGTTTTAGTGGCTGAGGGAGAAGATATGACATATTCTGCACTGAGATTGAGCACTGTGGCATTTTAGCTTCAATTTAACAGGTTAATATTGTATGTTAACCCCTAATAAAAATATTAAATTAAGAAACAAAAATTGTAGCTAATGAAATAGTGAAAGAAATAAGGTGAAATCATAAAAATAACCACTTAGAAGAAAATAATAGAAGGATCAAAAGAAAGAAGGCAAAAAGTCAAACATGGGATACAGAGAGCCAGCAGCTGATGGTAGCAGGAAACCCAACATCATGCTTGTCCTGCTATATGTACCTAACCCACTCATGACAGAAATTATACCCACATATGGCTTTAAGAAAATGCTCAGGCAGCATGAGCACAAGTAAAAGTGAAAGACAGAAAATCTGTCATGGTAAAGCTATTCCTAATCAAAGAAGAGCCTGAGATGGGAAACTAGTATCAGAAAATGTAGATTTTGAGTCAGAACATGGCCAATGACAGAGCAGAATTTTCTAAATGGGAAAATGCCAATTCATTGCTAGGAGGCAGGGGCACTGAACTCTCAGGTGTCTAATGCATCTAACACTTTTGCATTTTCAAAGAAAATATTTAAGTTGATAAATCTGTTCAGAAGCATCTCTTGAAAAGGCAGTACAAGTAGATAAAGATTCAAGAAAAATATAGAAGAACGAAAAAAAGTACTTTGAATCTCAATTTATGATTTTTATAGACTCTCCCTGCAAAATGTACACAATTACTAATATAAATAATATTGTGAAGAAGTTTAACTACACTTACAATGATTTTAGAGTATGTTCTCTGATTGTGGTTATATATTAAAATAATGCACATCAGATATTTGGAAATGTAAATCATACTTCCAAATGACACATGATTAACTCAGAAATAAAAATAATGATTTGAGTGAAAATAAAAGTATAAAATGCATTGTTAGCAGCAAAAACTGTAGGAAAATGTTAAATTTACAACACTAAATATACAGATATATTTTAAAAAGAAGAGAAATTTCAAATCAATAACCTCAGTTTCTGTTTTATAATTCACAGTAAAGAGTAAACATGATATAAAGGGGAAGAAAAAATAATAAAGATTCAATGATGGATAAAATATAGAATGAAAAGCAACAGAAAAAAATCACTGGAGGCCACACAGCTCGTGTGTTGAGAATATTAATCAAGTTTACACACTGCCAGCCAGACTGGTCAGGAAGAAAAGAAAAACACATTTTAGGAATGATAGAAGTATCATTAACACATATTCTTTAAACACCTAAGGGAGTTAATAAAGTATTTAAAAAGTACTTCTTACTAGTAAATTAGAAAGTTCAAATGAAATGGCCAAATTCCTTGGAGTTTACCCTTAACCAAATCTGATTTCAGAAGAAATACATGAGATAGCACTGTGTCTATTAATAAAATTGAATTTGTAGTTTAAGACTTTTCTCATTAAAATTCATAGTCCCCAATGATTCCACTGGTAAATTGTATGAACTATCTAAAGAAATAATATCAATTTTGAATAAAATATTCCAGAAAGTTAACGAAGAAGAAATATTTGAACATGTCCTATGCTAACACTGACCCCTATGTGAGATCTGACTCCATATATGAAATTTAGACAGTTCCAAACAGCATTGTCAGTAATCAACATATTGAACTGCCCAATAAGAGAACTGTCTCATTTCTTTTTTATTTGAGACAATGGTGTATGTGAATTATGATTCCATGTCTATAATCTCTAGGCTAATCCAAGTTCCCATCCTTTTCTAGTGAAAATTATGTACTTTGCTTTTATCCAGCCTCTCTGAGGGACACTGGGTTTCAAGCACCATGGGAAGCCAAAATTTTCATTTGAGGACACAACAATTAAACTGCCCAAGGTCTCAGTTTTTTCATTAAAGAAATTAAGAAAAGCCTGATTCAGAAGTTGCTTTTCCCACACATTTACTTTTCTGCCACGACTACAATTTTGCACACATAGCCCTTACTCACCAATCTTATAATATAGTTCTCAATGGTTTTGAAGATCAAATAATCTTACTAAATGAAAAATCTGAGATGAATTCAATGTGATAATATTTACTTAAGCAAAGGAAAAATGTCCTAGAAGCTTTGTAAGAATTCAATGGGATGTAGTCCAGAATTTCCCACCCCATCTTTGTAGATTACATACACAGCATATGGGAACTAGCTAGTTGGTTGGAGTTGGTATTTACCTATACTATAATCCTTTGGGAGTTTTCAGCCTCTGGTTGGTTGGAAGCTCAACTGTCAGGAAGAGTTAAAACCCAATTGCTCTTCACAATTTTATGCTTTTAGGTGGCATTTGCTTCCACACAGGCTACTTCATTCCCTATTAGAGAAATTTCTCAACTTGTAAGTAGTTGCTCAAATGTGGAGGCTAGCTCAGGGGAAATCGGTTTCATTCAACAGTTTAATGTAAGTCACAAATGTATCTAAAGGAAAAATAAAGCTGATCTTTCTCACCTTATTTAAGAATATGTTTGAAGACTGAAAAGATGGCTTAATGGGTAAAGGTCCTGCTGCACAACTGTGAGAACCAGAATGTGGTCCCCAGAACCTATGCTCATCTACAGTCCCAGAGCATCTCTGATAAAATGGTAATTAAAGACAGGAGATGCCCCTTGAAGACCAGCCAGTCTAACATCCAAATAGTGAAGAGATCTTGTTTCAACTACAATGGAAGCAATCTGACCTCCATACGCAATATGCATTATGGCGTGCATGCCACGCACATGCATGCACACATGCACACACGCGCGTGGCCAGTCAATAGTTATTTTTGACAGCTGTGTAAGTGGATGAGTCAAAGAAGGTGGCTCTACTCTGCTTCTCTTTCTGAGAGGCTCTCTTAGGGACCTGACCACTGCAACTTCCAGAGGTTCTCATCTTATTCATAGAATGTACCAGCTTTTGAGAAGACATATTGTCTTTGTGATCATCCCATTGTCAGGCAGCTTATGGGACTGGTTTTCCCTGTAGGAACGTTTCTATATAAGAGGTCACCTCTGTCTAATGATGGAGAGACTGAGAAGCTTCATTTTAAACAAGACATTTCTACACAAGTTGAATAGTACCTCATAAGAATACAGAGTGGCAACCTCTTCATTATTTTTCTTTTTTCTTTTGGAAAGTTGTGGGATGTCATCTACAAAGTCCCACCTGCATTTCTAATATTATGCCTCAGTTTCTTCAAATATCTTGTGGAGATTATAGAAGTCCCATCTCATATGGGTTCCATGCAGCACAAGTAAGATTCTTTAAATGAGATGCAAATGGCAATGTGTCTATCAGATGTAGGGGGACACTGGCATGGAATGCCTCAGTGCTACTCAACTAGGAGAAATTACTAGTCTTAAAAAGGCCTTGGAAGCTAAGGTGGCTAATTTAACACTTATATTTAGTATGTTCCTATAACAGCAAGAATCTGGTGACCTGAAGCCCTGTGGGATGGAAATCACAGCTCGTCCCGTGGTCTCTCTGGTCCAGCATTTTGTCATCTTAAAAAATGCATTCAGTTTCCAGAACCAGTCATTTGTTTTACTATGCTTTTAGCGAATTCTTAATTTCTGTTTTATCCTTGGTTGAATATCATGGTCAAAACATAATTATTTCTCTGAGAAAGTACTCGAGTATATGTTCTGAATTCTGGAATGCCTATTATTGTATCAATGACTTAACCAGCAAAAATCTCTCAAATTTTCGTTTATCCACCTTTTATGAATATTTATTCATACATACAATTACTTATTAATGGAATTTATAGTTTCTCCAGACAATCTTAGAACTTTTTGGACATGGTTCCTGAAACCATGAGTTTCCCTTGTAGTTTAATGTATTTTTTATTGAGAATAGTTTTTTATGACTTTTGATACTTCTCAATAGCTTGCATGACCTTTTTTTATATCCAACCACCTTATCAATAATAGTTTTATATTATTGTCATTTCATTTTAACATCAGTTTCTCTTTAATGCTGACACATTTGGTACTCTTTTTAAGAAACATTTTGTTAGGGTTTTATTTTAATTTCTAAAGATTTTTCAACTCCCTTGTATTATTTATTCAATGATATCTAAATTGAATATAATTGAACATAAAATTTTCTTATATTTTACTTCAGAGATAGTATTTTATTTTATTTGCTTATTTTAGTTTTTGTATCTGGGTGTTTTGGCTGCATGTATATCTCCTCTGTGTTATGTGCACACTGAACTGGGTCTAAAGAGGCCAAAAGGAAGTGTCAGAGCCCGTAGAAATGGAGTTATAGATAATTGTGATCCTTGGCTGAGTAGTAGAAATCAAACCCAGGTCTTCTGGAAGAACAACTAGTGTTCTTTACCACTGGTCTGTCTTCTCCAGCCTCCCTTTTCTAATGCTGAGCCTTGCATTTTATAATGTATTGGAGACTGAAGAGATCTGTATGATTCTTAATGCTTCCTTGGGACAGTCTTTCAAGTTCCATGTTCTCTGTTTCCCCTTTTTCTAAGTTGTGTTCATATACTGGTGGTCTGTCTTAGTTAGGATTTCTATTGCTGTGAAAAAACATCATGACCATGGCAACTCTTACAAAGAACAAGTTAACTGAAGTGGATTGCTTATGGTTTCAGAGGTTTAGTCCATTGTCATCATGCTGTGACATGGCAGCAGGTAGGCAGACATGGTGCTGAAGAAGGAGCAGAGTGTTCTTTATCTTGATCCACAGGCAACAGGAAGTGAACGTGTCACCTGGCATAGGTAGAGTATAGAAGACCTCAAAGCCTGCCGCCACAGTGACACACTTCAACACAGCCACACCTCCTAATAGTGCTATTTCCTATGAGCTTTTGGGAGCCAATTACATCCAAATAATCACATTATCCTCCACATTCTATATTTAAAAAATCACACTGGTCTTAATGTTCTTTCCAAAGGATGATTATGTTTCTTCAAATCTTGTTATGGACACTTGAAATGTTTGGTTTTCTGAGTTGGGCAGATCTTGTATAATAGGACTTCCAGACATTAGTCTTAAAACATTGAAAATCTGCTACATTCACAATGGTAGGTAGAATGTTCCTAAAATTTAGATAGTTCACATAAAACCTTTGACCTTACAATCTGCTATAAGTAACCACCAATGTTTCCCTGTTGTGATAGGCTCATTGCCATCTTTATTGTTTGTTTGTTTATTGTTGCTTTGTGGCAAATTGTTTATGAACACTTAAGTCTAACTGGTTATAATTTTCAGTTAGCCCTTCCAACAAAAAGTTAAAATTAATGAAAAAAAGCACCTCAACTATTTTACATGTGAAATAGTGAGTTTCCATAGAGACAATCAACCTGCCTTGGTACCAAAAGTGCTTCATGCACACTTCACATTTCCTTGCATGGAACATTATAAAATATAACTACTCAAGGGTTGATAACTAATAAAAATTAATAATGCTTTCTGCTCCAATAAGGAACTTGCAAGTGAACCTGGCATTCCTTCCCCCTGCGAGGGGCATGTATCATGTCATCTCTATGCCTTCAGATATGTGTTCCTTGATTTGGCTCAGCCATCAGCAATTTATGTGCCATTGCTTTGTTCAAATGTCAATACCTCAAAAAGGCAACTGCTATCTCAATGTTGTCATGAGAGTTATTCTGACTTTGTGTCCTACAGAGATATTCCCAGAGAATCCCAAAAATCCACGGGCCTTTTGAGGAATTACTGATTCCCATAGGCTATGTAAGAAACAAATCAAGCCTTGTGGATGACTGCCCATGATTGAATTAACCATAAGAACAAAAGGCACAAACCTATTGATTTATATCTTTGTTTTATTTGCTTCAAGTCCTATGCAACTTTTAAAAATTATTCTTAAAACTCAATAAAACTAAGAAGAAAAATAACTGTTCTCACAGTCACCAACAATTTATTATGGCTCAAACCAACTCTATCCCAAATGTTGTGATGTCTGTCTTAATGTAATCACAATGCCAAGGTAATTATTGAATAATCATTGAACTTATGATTAGACAAATACTAAGAAATTTATTGTTAATGTTTTCAAGTTATTTCTACTTTAGGTAAATGCTTCATTGATTTATATGATGAGGAATAAAATCAAGCAGTGTAAAATTTAACTTGGAAAAATCAAAATTGAGTCTTTCTGAATATCAGTATGTCAGTATGTGAATAAATATGCTTTGGAGATTGAAATTTGACAATTTAGAGATATTCTTAAATTGCTTGCTGTAAAGATAAGTTAATGTATTTCAGCAAAGCAGGAAGCAAGTTTTTTTTTAAAGATGTCCCCTAAAGTACTAGGTATAACATCATTCAGCAGCTAGTTCTGATTTTAGTGGTTTTCCTGAGTCACATAGTCACATGCATACATACTCAACACCAAGACTGTAACTGCCTGTATTACAGACAAACCCATTTATGCCTCGAGTAGGTCAGCAACATACTTTTAAGCTTATTTGATTTGAAAAAAATTGGATTGAATCTACATAAACTGATTAAATTTTAATTGCATTTACCATATTCCTTCCAGATTTGGTTTGGCATAATTAAACCAATTGAACCTTTAGCACACTTATTCACAGAAGCCGCCAAGAAAAAAAGAATTAAGGAAAACTATATTTTTCACTCAGCTGATAACATCTTGAGCCTTTTCTTTTCGACTAGATTATGGACCATTGCAATTAATTGAGTGTAATTAAAAAGGAAAGCCATGTTGTAACTGTGGTCACTCAGCAAGTAGCATGATAGAAATGGTGGGAGACCGCTACTGACAGGCTGTTAATGGGATGTTTTATGTCACTTATCTCTACAGATTCTCATCAGACTTAGGTCCAAGGCACAGCTGTGGACACAATGAGTGTTCAAGTGTTAATGAATATTCCATTAATATTAAAGAGTTATGGATTTAAAACTTATCTTAGCCATGCAGTGAGAGGCAGCAATACTTTCTATAAAAGCCACAAAGATTGCTTCTCTGTGAGGCAGACAGAAATGATTCTTAAGTAAAAAGTGCAAAGAAGTTTCTCTGACATTGGCTGTAGGACAGCTCACACACAGCTCTGGTTTGCAAGATTTAACATTTAGCATTAATGATTGTCACAAACTATATTCCTAGAAGGAAATGCGGAGGCAAAAGACAGATGCAGGGCCAGGAAGATGACTCAGAAAAATACCTTGAGTAATGGAGTTTATATCCTAGTACCCGGAGTGGGTGTCTACAGTCATAGCAGTAGGAAAATAAAAACAGGGGATTCCAAACCAAGTTATTTAAATGGACTAGGCTCACTGAAAAGAGATCCATATTTGGTGAGAAGCCCTGTTTTTTTTTGTTCACTATATAAGGTAGAGCATGATGGAGGAAACTATCCCAAATCAGCTTCTGACCTGCACACACATGCACGCATACCATCATACAAGTACACCCCTTCATAAGGGAACATGCACAGCATGCACCCCTTCATAAGGAAACATGCACAGCGCATACAAATACCTAAACAAATAAATAACTAAATGTAAACAAGACGGGAAATGTATTCTTCTCTACATCTTGAGTTTTCTCCTTGAGTCTGTAAACTATAAGAAAAGAAGAAACTAATATTAGATAAGCCAGCAGGAGTTTCCTAACATGGATGAGGTTAAATCTAAAGTGTAGTTAAATTTGTACATTTTAGCAAAAACAAAACAAACAAACAAAAAAACATGTAATCAGAAAAGACAAGACAGAGGAAGTAGATCCTGTGTCTTGGGTTGGTGACTTGTATTTATATCAAATGCTCATTTGGGGTGACACATTCTGTTTCCCAGTGGGTTTGCTTTTTATATTAACAGATGTGTGTATACGACTAAGACTACACCTTACCACTCAGCCCTCCAGAGAACAGGCAATGGCAGGACATATCTCTTTCCTTGACACATTGCCCTGCTTAGAGACCAGGCCAGGCTAGGACATAGCTGTCTTCAGTTTGTCAACAGTAAATAAATTCACATAAAATGTAAAACTAGTGGAGTAGTATAGTATTAAGTTTCTGGCTCAAACTTTCTGGGCATATCCCTAAGATTTGGACCCATTGGCAGCCCCACTTAGCACCAAATAATCACACAAAGGCTTATATTAATTTTATACTGATCAGCCTAGGGCCCAGGCATATAACTTGCTAACTCTTTACTCTTAAACTAACCCATAATTCTTATCATGTTTAGCCATGTGGCTCAGTACCTTTTCTTGGAGCAACATTTCAACTGTTTGGAATCTCTGCTCTGTTTTTTGTTTGTTTGTTTTTGTTTTTTCTGTTTTCTGAGTTTTCTTGTAGACCTGCCCATACCTCCTGTCTGCCTTCAGCCAATCAGCATTTTTATTAAACCGGTAGGGGGGACAATTATTTACAATGTAACAACATAATCCTACTACAGAGTAGGACTCAATGGAGAGTTTCACTATCCATTCTTTAAAAACTGGTAAATCAAAGATTGAGGTGCTCATGTCTCTACTAAGGGATTAATGTGGGCAGACATTAATAACCCCAAGATAATAACAGAAACTCCAATGTCATTATCCTATCATGGAGATTTAAAAAATGGAAAACTGAGATTCATATGAAAGCACTTCCCATGGTGAGTGTCTGGGAATTTGGAGACCTTGTCCAAGTGAAAACATCTCCAGTAACCTTCTAGCCTGCAAAGTCCTGAAGGAAAATTCTCCTTATCCACACTGGTTATTTCAGACAAATGGATGCTCCTCTGTCTCCTGCTCTCTGCTGGATCAAACTGTTCTTTCCCCTTTTAAAAGATCTGAAAACTTTTTCCTCTATTAACAAAGTTTCTAAGTGAATAGAGTTTCTCCATTATGAAAGGATTATCATTACTGACTGATAGAGTCTTACGTTTTCTCAGTATAGAAAAATGTTGTTGTCTGTGTTGGACACTATAGTAACACCCTCCTGTATTCTCTAAAGAACTCTATTTTAGTCAAATCTTAAACACAAAAGATATGCAAATATTGTTTATATGGCAGAAGAAGGATAAGTCTCTCCACCTCCCATTCTTGGTCCCCATGAACATTCTTAGTGCTATTGAGACACCTAAGGTCTCTCCCAACAAGCCATTAAAATACAAACCGGACATGACAAGGACATCACACATACAAACTTTTAGTAATTGTGACAGTGTGCACATGACCTCACAAGATCAAGCCATCCAAAATCCCAGCATGGACTGAGGGTTTCATGAAGTCCCGGCCCTCTTAGAAGAGGCAGTTGATGGCTTCTGGGGAAAGGAGAATTTGTTCTCTTCAGGGATACAGCCCCTAACTTACTACCCATGCTCCAGGATAGAGGGTCTCCACACCAGGTAATTCAGGCCACACTAAGTGTTCTCAGTGTGGAGATAAAGATGGTGTGGAAAAGCAGTGGGGACAGGAATAATTGGAAAGGAAGAAATTGGCTGAAGATTTGATCAAAACATATTATATGCTTGTATGAATATTAAATACAATATTTTAAAAGTGCAAATCCTCAACATTTTTTTAAAATCTGTTTTATTTGTCTCCATGTATGTATGTGTACTGCATGCATGCTTGGTGCCTAGAGAGATCAGAAGAGGGTATTGGATTCCCTACTACAAGCATTTGTAAGTCACCTGACAAGGGTTCTGGGGATCAAACCAACCAGAGACTAGAGCAACAAATGCTCTTAACCACTGAGCCACATCTTCAACACCCTTCAGCCGCTAAAACCATTTCTCAGGAAAGAAATGATCAGAGGCGAGAGTGCTATGCTGGGAGGCCGCACCTGTTCTCACTAGCCCTATGAACACCCGACTGTCTAGAAAAGATTAAAGCACTTGGAGAAACCTAGATTCTTTTATTCCTGGCCACACAATTTACTAATTCACATAACAGTTCATCCAAAACAGGTCATTCAGCTACTGGCACAATTTCCCAGGTTCAACTGTTAATGTATTTGGAGCTAATGTAAATGTGAGCAATTTCCAAGACTATAATTAACAGTTCCTAGGAACATGTAGAGAGAGAAAAAACCCCACAATTTCCTAAACTGTCCAATTCACTCTAATCAGAGTGAACTATTGAAGCATTTACCACGTGTCATACTCTGTTGGGGACATAAGCAGATTGTCATTTGGTCACTGTCCACCTCTGTGTGTAGTCCAGATATTGAAGCCAAAAGAGACTGATCCCCTATGCAGATAAGCAGTCAGTGGTATAGCCAAGACTTCACACTCCATGCCACAGTGTTTATACCACACCCCAATGCCAGGGTATTCACACAACACTCCATGCCATAGTGTTCCCACCACATCCTCAAACCACAGTGTATACACCATACCTCCATACCACAGTGTTCACACCACACCTCCACATCACAACTCCATGCCACAGTATTCACACCACATCCCCACAGCACAATGTATACACTACAACTCAATGCCACAGTGCTCACACCACACCTCCACAACACAGGATATACACCGTGCCTCCATGCCACAGTGTTTACACCCTACCCCATGCCACAGTGTACATATCACACCCCATGCCACAGTGTACACACCACACCCCCATATCACAGTGTACAGCTCCCCTTATTCTCAACACAAATGCAGCCATAGAAAAAAAGAAATCATGGTATTTACAGAACAATAGATGGAAGTAGGAATTATTATCTTAATCAAAATATCCCTGACCTGAAAGACAAGCATATACACATGTATTTGTCATATGGAAGCCCTAGATTTAAATTGTTAATATATATGTACATTTGGGCATTGGTATAATTCTTGGAACTAGAAAGGGAATCATGGGGCAGCGGTAGAAGGAAGGATTGGTCCCGAAAAACTGGAAACATATAACATGACTATTCAGTACAGCATTCATAGGTCCTCTTCCTGGGAATATTTATTTGGAAAAGGACAAAGGGAGACTTCTGGGACAGATCCCTCTCCCCATCCATGTTCCTTATGTCCCCTCTATACCTCATTACGACCTTCCAGTTCATCTACCCCACAGATTATCAGTTAGCCAGGCTCCCGTCATGTAAGACATGTATTCATGCAGTCATGTGCCCCTTCCCTCAGACTTGACTTGGTAAAGTGAACCCCCACCCATCCATCATGTCTGCAGCTCTTTTGACAGTAAGGTGTACCAGATAAGAACAGAGATGAATCTGCTTGCACTTGTGTCATGTTACCCTAAATGCTAAAGGGTAGAACTCAGGGTCATGAGCGGCCATGTAGGCAGGAAATGGCAGGACAAAATGAGCAGACATACAGAGATACATTGCAGGGAGGAGGTAGTGGCCTGTTTTGAACTCTGCACTCTTACTCTGTTTCCCAGAGACACAACTGAGCCTGAACATTGATGCCTGACATGAACTGAAGAGGAATTCAGTTTCCTTAGTTCTAACACAATATTGTAGCTAACAAGAGAGCCCTCTCAGCAAGGTACCCATCCATCTCTAACAAGCTGAACCCAAATTGACCTCTGCAGGCTATAGCATAACCTATACCCTGACTCGGGGTCACCATGTCCCATCCACAGCTCCACTCTTCAGCAATCTTTTGAGACAGCCATACAGTCTGGGAAATAATTTCCTAATGTTTGAGACTTACAGGAACTCTGATTAATGCCCATTCTCGCCAAGAGTTATGTTCCCAAGATGCAGCTCTGCCAGTATATTTTTCCTTATAATGAGATTCCCAAATGATTTTCATACAAATAATGGCTCTTTTAGAGTAAAGAATGACATGGAATTTGCATGCAAACCTTTATTCAATAAATCACCCACATTGACGGATACTTTCAATGCCGGCATTATATTTTCTAATGCAAAATTTAAATACTTTACTGTTTTATTGTGATTTTTTTCCCTCTCCCTGTTATGAGATTTCTGAAAGGATATTTTGTTGATTGTCCCTCTATGGCATATCCTCCTAGATTCCTGAACACATAAATCAAATTCTATCTGCATTAGTAACTGGTCTTGAAGGTGTTTAATAATGAATAATGACACAGAACAACCCAACGAGCCAGGTTCAAAGTGATGCATCTGCAGTCCTGGGAAGGCAGAGGAAATAGGATAAAATGTGGGGGCTCTGTAGGACTGTGTCCCCAGGGAGGGGACATGAGGAGGAAAACCTGAAGCCATGCTCTATGGAAGGTCACAGCTCAGTAATTCATTAGTCATGTCCTTTGGCCTATACACTATTCCAAACACTGAGAAAAAAAAAACGCTCATACAGAAAACGTTCACACTTATTTATATTAGAGGGTTCAAACATAGACGGGGAGCTTGTGTATTTATGCCTCTGTGGCCAACACATGGAGAAGCCATGTTCTGTCAATTATCCCCACACACGGGACCTTCTCTTTATCAATCAGGGTATCTACTAGCAGAAATTAACTGGAAGTATTTTAATATGCCATTTATCTCTGATATTGGCTAATTTTATAGGTAGCTTTTTAATTATAGATGTTTGTCTTAGGATACTTTACAAAAGTTTGGTTAACCACACTTTCTAGGTACATTTGGCTTTGAAGGAATGTGTCTCTCTGGACACAGGGTGAAGAAACTAAAGTTCCTCCACTTTGAGGCCTGGAGCTATTTTTGGAGTTGAGAGGTTTCTAAGCACCAAAGCTAAGCCAGTAGGGCCAAGTGCCCAAGGTCCCGGGTAATCAAGGGGCCAGGAGCCCAAGGTCCTGAGACTCCAAGGCTATTCTGGCCCAGCCAGGAGGCATTTACTCCCCATCCGAAAACAATTAATCCACCAGCAGCTGCCAGCCAGCTGCCTGCCTAATGAAGAGATTTTTTTGAGCTTTCACCCCACCCCAAGCCTGATAACAGCATTCCTATAGCCCTTTTTGGTCTTTGCTTTAAAAAAGGCTGACTTGGTGATAGCAGGAAGCCCTCTGAGCAGCTCTTATGATCAGGACTTCAGCTGTACAGCTGAACAACAACAACCTTGCCTACATTTGTTCTGGTGTCAGTGTGGTTTTAGTGGTCTTCTCCGGGGTTCCTTGAGACTCTGGTACAAGGGCAGCTCTTTCCTGTGTGTCTTGCTTTGGACTAATGCTGCCAAACACTTCACAGTGTACCTTCTTGTCAAAGTAACTCACAGTTAACAGTTGTATTTAGATGGCCAGTTGTTTCTAAAGCCACTCAAGGCTGCCAAATGATGCTTTTTTTTTTTTTTTTTTTTTTTTTTTTTTTTTTTTTTTTTTT